>JAJOZX010000420.1:470000-602500 GCA_023014485.1 Bathynomus jamesi
GACAAAAATGTGAAAATCTACCCAATTTTAATTCTTCTCGCTCTTTCTGACATCTAGCTAAGAACCTCTCCAACACTTTACTTCCTCCTCTTTCCCTCCTCTTTTCCATTCCGACGGCTCAGTTGCTGTATCTTCTAACAAAGCTGAACTCTTCGCTCAAACTTTCGGCTCCAGCTCAACCATGGACGATTCCGGTGCTGTTCCTGCATTTCCACCTCCCTGTGATTTTATTATGTCTGAAATTAGAATATCTTCCAAAGATGTTTATTTTGCTCTATCTGGTCCGAAATCTAGGAATGCGTTCGGCCCTGATGATGTTCTTCCTGTTGTTCTCAAGAACTGTGCTTCTGTATTGACACTGCTAAAGCAAACTCTTTCGTCTTTGTCTCTCATCTGGTACGTTTCCTTCCTGCTGGAAGTTTGCTTCCATTCAGCCTGTCCCAAAGAAAGGTGACCGCTCTCAACCCTCTAACTTTCGTATAATTTCTTTGTTTTCTTGCCTTTCCTAAGTTTTTGAATTTATCCTTAGTAGGAAGATTCTTAAACTCCTTTCTTCTCACAATGTTATTTTTTATTTTATTGGGTTCAGAATCCCAGCTGAGCCTTGAACGGCCAAGCTCTGAAGGGCCACACAGCCCAAGTTAAGCTAGACTAAAAACTTACGGACTTGGAGGTCCTATTAGGTCCTACCTCAGGGTTGCTGACTCGATGTGGGCCTACCTTAGGCCTCAGCTGCATAAAATTAAGATAAAAAACAAAAGGAGCACTATTTATGGTATTTTTTCTAAACTTTGCAACAACACCACAACCTGCACCATTGCACGATGCAACAATCTTGTATCTAAACGACCAAACTGAATTGCAAGAGAGCTCTCTATAAGACCACGCCCTGTAAGTGCTGCATTCAACAAACGAGTAGGAAGGACGCGCAGTGCTCCAAAAAAATGTTGCCACAAGAGTGCCCAAACAATGATGCCACAAGAGCCCAAAAATGCTAGCTCTAAATTAAGTGAACTTTTGACTAACCTTACAATTATGAGATGGATATATATATACACACCTTAACTTAATATATACAAGCAAATCTGCATCAATCAGCTTAGTCATCATATCGCCTTGGGACAACAATGGCTCTTCGTCTTTTAGATTTTCTAACACACAATCTTATTTCAGATCGTCAGTATGGGTTCCGAAACGGACGCTCTCCTGGCAATCTTCTTGCACATTTCTCTGAATCTTCGTCATCCTTCTTTCGGGATTTCGGTGAAATCATCTTTGCTATTGCGCGAGACATATCAAAAGTTTTTGATAGAATCTAGCACAAATTTTTAATTTTCAAGCTGTCTTACTTCGGTTTCTATCCGTCTATCTTTGCCTTCATTTTTAATTTTCTTTCTGGGCGATCTATAGCTGCGGTTGCAAATGGCCACTGTTCTTCTCCTAAATATATTAATAGTGTGTTCTTCAGGGTTCTGTCCTGTCACTCACTATTTTCCGTTTATTTATCAATGATCTATAAAGTCGCACTTCCAATGCTATTCACTCCTATGCCGATGATTCCACCTGTCACTTCTCCATCCGCTTCCCAAAGCCTCCCTCTCAACAGTCACTCCATGATTCGTGTTGCTGTCGTTGTTGTTGGTTAGCCGATCAGCCCACCCTGATAGAGCAAGCCGGCGGCACGCAGGTAACCGATCGCCCTCTCCGGAGTGGACCTGAAGTTCAGCGCACTAGTGGTGATGTTGTATTGTGTTCTATGTTGTGCTAGAGGGTAGAGTCTGTCATAATGTGTTCAATTGTTTGTGGTGTGTCCTGGCACAGGTGGCAGGTGTCGTCTGTGGAGTTGTCTTAGTCTGTGTTTATATGTCTGTAAGTTGGGGTGATGTTCACATCGGAATTGTATTAAGTTAACTCGATCCTATCTGCTCAGGCTGGCCTCTGACCTGTCAGTGGGTGGCGGCTTCGCCCCTAGGACTGCATTTGGACCGAGTCGTGTCAGTGCTTTGTGGGTTAGGTGTGTGTGTGTATGTTTTCTTACTGTGTGATGTCTGTGGGGCGTGGTATGGAATGGAGTATTTCGTTATAATGTCTCTCTGGTGTTACCTTAATGGTGTGAGGTGTTGGTACATGATTGTACATGTAGTGGCAAGGGTGTCGTGTGTTAGTTGTCGCTGCTGCCATGAATTGTGTTCCCCTCATGTCTAAATGTTTCCTAATTTTCAGTATTTTTGTTTCTGTGTGCAGGTGTTCTATTAGTGTTGTTTGAGTACACCCTGTAATGATATGAAGTGCGTTGTTCTGTATTGTCTGTAAGGTGTTTATGTGTGTGTATGAGATAATGGGTGCCCAGCATGGGCTAGCATAGTCCAAACTGACCGACTATATTGTTTGTATGTGAGTGATGTTGTTTCCTGCTGGTGTCCAAAGTTTGTGCCTGTTAGTACCCTAAGCGTGTTAAGTCTTGACGTACATTTGATTTTAATGTCCCGAATGTGGTTTGCAAAAGATAATGATGTATTGTATGTGACCCCAAGTATTTTGGTCTTGAGAGTGTGTGGAATGTTGTTGTTGTTTAGTGTTAGCCGTGGAATTATCTGGTGTTCTTTTGTGTTGCTTGTAAGCAAGGTGATGGTTGATTTTGTGGGCGCTACTTTGAGTCTATTGTGTGTGAACCAGTCTTGTATACTGTTTATGTATGTTTGTGGGTTATTTGTAACGGTGTCGATGTTGTTGTGGGTGGATGTTAGAGTGATGTCATCTGCATATGATGATAAGGTAAGTTTTTATCTACGAGTGTTGGAATGTCATGCATGTATAAGTTGAACAGTGTTGGTGAGAGAACAGAGCCTTGAGGGACCCGTTCGGAAAAAGCTTGTTTATGGATGATTTGCATTAAATGTGACATGTGACTATCTTCCTGAAAGATAGTTGCTCAGCCACTTTTTGGTGTTATTGTGCATGTTTGTGTTGAGTATTTTGTTTATGAGAGGGAAGCATGGGATAGCATCAAATAGTGCACGTTGAGCTGGTCGGCTGGAGTTGATGCCATCCATGATGTGCTGCGTGAGGTTAGTGAGTAATGTCATGGTTGAGTGGTGAGGGCTGAATCCATGTTGAGTAGGCAATAGTGGTATGTGTGGGTTGGTGATCTGTAAGATTAGTCTTTCTGTTACTTTGGCGTGCATAGTAAAGTAATGGGTCTATAGGAAGCTGGTTCTGTTGGATTTTTGTTTGGTTTGAGTAGTGTAATAATTTTACCTTGTTTCCATATATCAGGAATAATACAGTGTTGGTATAAATATGTGTTGATGTTTGTGAGAGCTAGTATTCCCTGTGGGTCCAAGTGTTTAAGGTGTACGTTAGATATGTTGTCTGGTCCAGTAGCCTTCGAATTCTTAATGTTTTTGATGATCTTGGTGGTCTGGTCTGTATTGAAGGGTGTAATGGTCGTGTCGAGTCTGTAGGTTTTCTTGTGTCTGGCTGTTTGTCTGTCTGCGTGTTTCTAGGTGTTTTCTCTGTTTAAGTGATTTATCCTTGCGTAGTGATTAACTAGAATGTTAGCTTGTTGTGTATATGTTGGGATATTATTTTGCTGCGATAGATAGCCGCGTGTAAGGTGTGAATGCCGCTGTTAGAGTGGGTAATGCTGTTTATAGTCTTGTATAGCCTGGATGTATCTGTGGAGTGGTTTAATGTTGTTATGAATTCCCTAAAGGTTTCTGTCTGTTTTTCTTTAAGTTTGTTGTTTATTTCTGTGTTGAGCTGTTGTATCTGCTGTTTTATGGCTTCTGTGTGTGGTGTTTGTGTGTTATGTTTGAGGTTGTCACGTTGCCTTATGAGGTGGGCTATTTCTCTGGTGTAATTTGGGTTGTATTTCCTAATGTTACCCTTGGGTATGTATTTGTTTGCATTATTGATGATCTGATTAAATGTCTTGAGTGTTGTACTGATGTTTATGATGGGTGTGCTGTTTAATGTGGTGAATTGTTCCTCAGTCTGTATTTTGAACTGTTCCCAATCAGCTTTCCTGTAATTTCTGTAAGTGTGCCTAAGGCTGTAGGGGCAGAGTGTAGAACGTGTTGTAATGTTTTTTTTGTTCTCCAGTATGTTGCTAGTGAGGGGAACAGAACATTATGTCTGGGGGTGTGTGGAGTTTGAGTATCCTGCTTGATGTGGTATGTGTGTATGTTCTTCTGTGTTGTTAAGAATGAAGATGCTCTTTAGTTGTGTGGCTATGTTGGCGCCTCTGGTATTGTTTTGGTTTTGCAACTACCAACTAGTGTCTTTAGCGTTGAAGTCTCCTCCTAAGATGACATTAGTGAGAGAGGCCAGATTGTGTTACTGTGGATTGTAATTGGCTGGCACCTGAGGTGAACTCTCTGGTGGGATGTAAATGTTGATGAGTGTGGTGTTGTGCTTTTTGCCGTGTTTAAATGTTAACTGTCTGTATTTCTATCGTGTTATCTGCTTGGATTGTGGTTGTAATGTTTTGGGTGGCATCAGTGTAGCTAATGCTTTTCCGTATGTAAGTGATGAGTTTACCCCTGTGATCCCCAGTACGATCTTGACGGATCACCGTGAAGTCAGGGATGGTGGGTGTTTTGTGTGTGCGTTTTAGTTTTGTTTCTTGTATAAGTGCTATGTGAATGTTTTGCTTGTGTACGAATCCCCTAAGCTGCATGATTTTGTTTGCGAGGCCATCTACGGTGTACTGTAATATGTTAATATTATGCTTCTGTATGTGTCTCATGGTCCTATTGTGTCTATGTGTTTGTGTATGGTGACATGTGTAAGTTGTAGTGGGTTCTGGATTAGTCGTATGTCGCCGGAGAGTAAGAGTAGTCCGGGGAGCACATCCGGCACGCAATTGCTCCCCGTAAATGAAAAAAATAGCACGCTGGTGTAGGTCCTGCCCCGGGAGCCGATCGGCACTCTGACCGTGCCACGCAACAGGCCGTTGACTGCCAGTCTGGCCAACTGAAGACAGCCCGCTGCACGGAGATTTGAGGAAGTTTGGCCACCAGCGCGTTGATGTCTTCAGTTTGACGTCGCCTCTTCTTCGCGTTGACGTTCCACGTTTTTTCGTTGACGTTGACGCGCTGACGTGTCCGGCGCTGGAGGATACAGCCACTGCTAGAAGCTTCCTCGTCAGCTGCTAACTTTTGGTTTTATTGCGTGTAGATTCAGTTATTACTGTGAATCTATTAAAAGAATTCGTGTAGGATGGCTATGGTGTACCTCACCTCTGATCTTTCCACTATCTATGATTGGGGCAGAGAAAACCTTGTGGTTTTCAATGCCTCAAAAACTCGGTTCTTTCATCTGTGTACTTGTCACAGTCTTCCACACAACTAGCCCCTTATCTTCAACAATACACAGTTCAATCCTTCCTCTTCTCTTAACATTCTCGGCATTTCCTTTTCTCATGATTTTTCCTGGAAAGATTACATACTGTATACTCTCTTTCCAAAACAGCTTCTAAGAGGTTAGTCGTGCTGTACCGGCTCCGCAGTTTCTTCACTCCAACTCAGTTGCTCTCTCTGTACAGGGGTCTTGTCTGCCCCTGTATGGAGTATGCTTCTCATGTGTGGGGTGGCTTAATCCACACAGCTCTACACAGTGGTGGCATTCAAAATTTTTAGCAACCGGTTCTATCTCGCTTTACATCCCCACCTAAGTTTTTTTGCAAAGGAAAATAATAAGAAAAATATCTAACTAAAAATTTTTATTTAGCATGCTTCAAATATTTCCAAATCGCCACTTGATTATCATCAAAATCTTTAATCCTTCCACGTTTGACTCTGTTGTCATCAGCTGTGTGATGTTTTCTTAACCACGTTTGAACTGAAGAAGTGCAATCCCATGAATCCAATGGAAGGCCAATCAAATTAATTGTCATGAGGTTTGCCACATTTTCAACTGTAAGGCGACTTCTTTTATCTGAATATATGATATTCATTCTTGAAAAACCTCTTTCTGCCTCTGCGGAACTCAGAACAATAGTATTGATGATATTTTTAACCTTTTGTACTGTTCTTGGAATTTCATGATTATGGCGATTTTGGAGGACATTTTTCACATAGTCACGGAAATCATTAATACAGATTTTGTGATGAAAGTGCTTATTGAATTCATGTAATTTTTCCTCAGCGGCTTTCTAAGGGACAACAACTTCAATATTCCAAGAATCTGGCTCAAGTATGTTTACCAGTTCATGAATTTTATTGTCACTTTCTTGAGCATTCTTTCTGGATTTTAAGTTATCACAATCCATCAATCTGAGTTTCATATTTTTTATTACTGCCTCCAGTAGTTCTTGACGAGGAAGGCTTACATATCGCTTATTTTCAACAAACTTAATATGCCTAAAGGCTTCAGAAGCAATGGTTTCATAAAATCTTTTTTCATAGCTTCCGCTACTTTCTTTGAGCATTTCAAATGCATTAATTGACCTTTTTATTAGTTTTTCAGCTCGTGCTAAATTTAAATTTCTTGCTTGAAGGGCATTAGATAGTAAAGAAATTTCTTGTAGTATATCTATCATTATGGCTAAATCTTCCAGGAAGAATTTGTTGGAAAGGCGGTTAACCATTCCTCTATATTTTTCCTCAGTAGAAAAATATTCGTATAATGCTGGCTAAGCAGGCCATACAGCAAGTGTTGATCTAAGGCTGCAAGCAGCCCATCTTGGTCCCAAAACTCTACCAATCTTTAGAATTTCTAGTCCAAGTTTTTCGGAAATTTTGAAAAGTTCCATTTGGTTTTTATTTGATTGGTGAAAGATTCTGTATATTTCATCTATGAACACTTTGAAGTGATTCACTTGTTTTATATTTGTGATACAATCATCTAAAACCAGTTGCAAACGGTGATTTAAGCAATGCCAAATGTTGATCTCAGGAAAATCATTTTTAAGTTTAGCGCTCACCCCTGACTTATGGCCAAGCATTACACTTACACCATCTGAACAAAATGCGATCAAATTATTTTTCAAATATCCACTATCAAATCCTGCATCGTGCAAACTTTTTAATAAAGATGTGTAGATAGTTTCAGCATCCTGTCCTTTCAACTCAACCAAATCAAGAAAAATTGTTGGCGACAAATCACAATCTTCAACTTTTACAAAAATTATGATGACTGGTTTACTAGATATTGTTGAAGCTTCATCAATGATAACACAGAGTTTTAACGTTTGTTGAATTATTTTAGTAAATATTTCATTTTTAATTTCCTTCGCAATGTGATCAACTATTTTAACAGCAGTATGCCGAGAATGGAGTCCCACTCCCATGTCTAACCCATTTTTTATTTGTAGCTCAATCTCATCTTCAACATCAGAAAATGGCCTGCTTCGTTTTGCTATACTGTAGATTGTATTAAAAACTTTACATGTAGAGCTGATATATTTTTGGTTTATTTTATCTAGGCATTTGATAATTGAATTATCTCCACGTTCCTTCAATTGCATTGCACATATATTGTGTGCTTTTGATGAAAAATGTTCGTTCATTTTTTTTCTGAGCGATGCTTGCTGTACGATTTTATTCTTTCCTGATGCTTCAACACTGCAGCTTCTCCATTCCTTCGATACATGGATTCCCTTCATGTTTATGGAATCAAATTTGGCGCAGTGTTCACAACCAAGTTTCTTGCTGAGAACAAGCAAACCATCATATTTTTTCTTGAACTCCTCGGCCTGCTTCATACTCCAGCAATCTGGAAGAGCAATACTTGCAGGATCTTCATCATCTCTAGCTTGTGTATGATTAGAAGAGGCAGTTTTATCACTCGTTGAAGTTGCTAAAGTTAGATGTTCAATTGGATCTTGCTTCAAAGCTTCAATTTTATCACTCGTTGAAGTTGCTGAAGTTAGATGTTCAATTGGATCTTGCTTCGATGCTTCAGTTTTATCACTCCTTGAAGTTGCTGAAGTTAGATGTTCAATTGGATCTTGCTTCGAAGCTTCAGTTCTTGGGGTTTTTCTTATAAACTCCACTATATTACGTTGACGCTTCATTGTAGGGGCTCAAGCTAAAAATCACAAGATTCCTTTATTAAAAAATAATTGTATTAATTAAAGTTTTTATTAAACTTTCACATTGGCTAAAGGTTATAATTCACAATTGTATGTATTTGCATCGAATGCATTTGATCGAAATCTTTTTCCATAGTCTATACCAGTGGTTCCCAAACTGTGGGCCGTGTCCCAAAAGTGGGTCGCTGGAGAATTTTTAATGGGTCGCGAAGTCATTTTATTCATTTTTTTTATATTCCAATATTTTAATGCAACTAAAGTAAAAAGCACGGCAAATGTTAAAAAATGTACATAGGTTTATTTCCCCCCTAAATTGCAACAGGCCATGCTTTCCACACTGAGTCCCTAATCCCAAATCATGCAAGCTCTGCCATCACATTAACCATGAATAAAGGTCACTACCTATAGTTATTATTAATTTATATTTTTTATATAAGTTTTTGAAAAAAATGGGTCTGGATTGGAAAACAATTTCAAAAATGGGTCGCCATTGGGAAAAGGTTGGGAACCACTGGTCTATACTTATTCACATATCTCTCCTTACACTGATAAATTATTTTTGGGTATATATTGACTTGTTAAAAAAAATTTTAAATATTTTTTTTTTCAAAAGCCCCAAAATATATGCATATCATGAGATATAACTATAAGGTTTGTTTTTGTACAAAATTTCCCGCAGAGGCGCAGATGCTTATATTTGCGCAGGAAATAACTTTTAGTGTAGTTAGCCATAAATTATTTCATAGAAAATAGCAAACTGTAACTATAAAAAAATCTCATTTTGAATAATTTTTTTCATAATTTTTTCATTTGAGAGACTTTTAGTTGCCATGGGCAGGGCCGGATTTAGGAGTGGGCAAAGTGGGCAGCTGCCCATGGGCCTCCACATCTTGGGGGTCTCCACATATTGACAAGCCATTATCAAAATAGAAAAAACCCGAAACTAGAAAAACCCGATAGATGATCAACAAAAAAACACGCGCATCCAATACCACTGTAGTACATAAACTTTTACCAATTACTATTTGTTGTGTACTGATTATTATTTTGTTTTTATTACTCTTTTAGGCCTACTCTCACTATAATGGAATACCCGAGTAACCCGAGACTTTCATTTTTTGCAGAAATGAGTGGAATGGACAGACACAAGAGTGCACGATGTTTTGAAAGTGTATGTATGTTAATTATATTATGAATCTTATGGATGACTTCAATTATGTCTTCCCCTAAGGTAGGGGGGCCTCCACATGGAGGCTGCCCAGGGCCTCCACACGTCTAAATCCGGCTCTGGCCATGGGTGATGGGTCGATTCTGTTTATATTTTTGAAAATTGCATAAAATATACTATAAAAATAGCACAAAAAGAAGAAAAAAATTATTTCACCCTTAACACATTCGCTACCGGAAATGATGCTCTTTTTAAAAAAAATGCAATGAACTGCAAAACCAAAAACCCAGAGGCGTACCAATACTTTTTGCCGCTCGGGGCGAAAATGCCAACGCCCCCCCCCCCTGCAACAATTTTCAATTTTAAAAACAATTCCTTTACAAAAATACACTTCTAAACAAAACTTTTATTGGAAGAAAAACTAAAATAAAGCAACTTCAATTTTAACAATACTACATAATGTACCGTACATAATATACTACATAATTTTAACAATAACTATATAATGTATAATGCCTAGTTAAATTTTCGGACTTTCATAACAGAAAATTCATGAATGATTTTTTCTGTCCATTGTCTCTGCAACTTCGCGTTCAATTGAAATAATCGCCAAATTGCTCAGTCTAGATTGACTTATAGTTGACCTGAGGTAAGTTTTTATAAGTTTCAGTTTCGAGAAACTTCGTTCGCAACTTGCCACGGACATGCATGTAGTTAGACAGATCCGGAGGGCAATTGTTATATGAGGCAAAGATTCCACTAGATCCCATTTAACGATCCACTGAAGTAGTTTTAACATATCCCAGTTCTTTGGATCATTGTCGACGCTTATGCTTTCGAAACTGAGCAAATGTCTGCGCAAACGCTTTATTTCTTCCAGTAGACTTCCTGGATTAATGTCATTGTAGATGGAAGAAAAATTATTGACCTTGGTATTAATTTCTTCATCTTTGGACTGATTCAAAAGGTACGAAGGAGACAGAAATTCAAAGCGATCATTCATGTTTTTAAGACAAACTGTGCGTTTTTCAATTTCTGCTAATAAACGATCCATGATTTCAAAAAATTATCTGCGTACATCCTCTTGCACGGTCAATCCAGCATCACGAGCTTGCTCTCCAGGCATTCTTCTCCGTCTCCTGACTCTGCGGTCTATACTGATATCCATTTCATTACAGAACTCTTCGGCGGCATCTGCAGCGTTTGATACTACTGCCTCTCGTTCATTAGTTAAAAACACGGATAAAGAGTTCATTTTTAATGCACACTGGTCCAAAGCAAGTCCCTTTCTTTGAAAATATAGCTGAGCATCATTGATTTCTTTCAGCACTGGATCCCAGAAAAATAAGTACACAATGAATGTGTATGACATGATGGAGGTCAACAGAGCTTCAGCATCGCCCTTTGTGTCCAGATTTTCGGAGACTCCTTCACTCAGTTCTTCCAAGGCACTAACAACGTGAGTCAAGTTCTTCTTAAGACTAGAAACAGCATCATACTTAGCACTCCACCGCGTATCAGAGACTCGCTTGACAGTGATTTTGGAATGTTTTGTTAAGACATCCCAACGATGAGTAGAGGAAGAAAAGTAGACGAAAATTCGTTCAATTGTTCCAAAGAAAGTTACAACATTAGGACTCAGTCCCGCGGCATGAACTCCAGCCAAGTTCAGCGAGTGGTTATTGCAAGGAATGAAAACAGCGTGTTTGCTAACATCAAGAATTCTGCGTTGAACTCCAAGATGAATACCTGCCATCGTAGCAGCATTGTCATACCCTTGACCATAACAATTCTGGATATCCAGCCCATCCTCACGGAGCTTAGTGACAATGAGATCAGTAACTGCCTCAGCAGTCTTCCCCTCTAATTTAATAAAATCAACGAAGGATTCCTTCACCTCTACATTACCATCTTTAATCGACACATAGCGAATTACCTGAGACATCTGATCAATATGCGATATATCTGGTGTACTATCGAAAATTATTGCAAAGTACTTTGCACTAGACACATTATCAATTATACATTTTCGAACATTACAGCCGATTAGTGTGATGAACTCATTTTGAATGTTAGGTGACAAATACGTAGTGGATACCTTGTCAGTCATTCGTATTTTTGTAAGATGTTCCCTAATTACTGGGTCATATTTGCCCATTAGTTTTATTAACTCCAAAAAGTTTCCAGAATTGCCAGCTAGCCCAACTTCTTCATTTAAGTTCTCTCGGTGCCCTCGGAATGCAAGATCTTGTTTTGCCAAGAACATGATGCAGTCATAAATTCGTCTCAGTATTTCTTTCCACTTAGCAGTAGCATGTTTTATTTGCAACTGATGTGCATTATCTATTGTAGCATTCAACTGAAGGCGCATAGACAACTCTTTCCATTGTTCAAAGCATCGGGTATGATATGGACTGTTTTCATGTTCAGGTACTCTTGGATTCAGTTTCCTCCAGGCAAAAAATCCTTCTTCTTTTCCAAATGCACTGGAGATGTTGTTGAAGAGACGACAGCAAAAGCAATGCAAGCTACATTTTGAAGGTGAGAAGATTAGCCATGACCTTTCAATTTTTTCGCCATTTTCCAAAGTTTTGAAATACCAAACTTTTGACATTGACCTATTGTTTAAATCAGCTGGAAAGGGTCCATTCATGTTTTTCAAATGTGATGGTCCACGTTTAATGAGTTCGATTCTCAAATTGTCCGTCATTGGAACGGGCCAGTTGCCAGAATCGTTAAACAGACTCTGTGGGTGATGGGTGGGTGGGTGACTTTGTGATGTAGATGAGGGTCGATCCTGATTATTTGGGGGTTCACTTGAAGTTACCGCTTGAACATCTATCTCTAAAGATATATCACATTGCGGTTGATCTCCTTGCTTCCCAGAAGGCACTGATGGTGTGTCTGAGAATCCCATTAACTGATAAAATCGCTTAGCAGCACGCTTGGCTTCCTCCTCTTTTTTTTCGTGAAGATTCTTGTATGCAGCACCACTCAGTCTCTGTCGTTTGCTCATGTTTGCTAATTCTGTAGGGTATCTGCAAAATAAAACAACCATTAATTATTAACATCATCAAAGCTCAAAGAATGCAAAGCCTAACCTAAATAATATAGGGAAAGTCTGAAAAATAGGGCTGGCAACCTTTCCGATGTGAAAATTTAACGCAACTATTTGTGGAAATAGTGGCATTGAGGTGGCATATATAGCATTTAATGATGATTTTTCATCAAAACCATGGATATTTTGTACACAAATAACGCGCGACAATGATGAGATATAATTTTTTGGAGGGTTGCATTTTAAAACATAAAAACCCAAAATTTTGCGTACTGCGCCCGCCTGACAGTAATTTGCCGCCCCTCGGGAAGTGCCGCTCGGGGCGGTCGCCCCTCTCGCCCCTCCCTTGATACGCCACTGCAAAAACCCAATTATTAACGACTGTATAATACTACTTACTAGTCGATATTTACTGAAGCATAAGCGAAGCACACCTTCCACAAGAGATTAGCTTCTTCGTGGCCACTCAATGAAAGCACAATTAATAAGCACATTAAAAGAATATTGGCTATCAAAGATACATACTTTAGCTCGTAAACATACATGACAAGACTTGCATGGCGCATGCGCTGAAGTGGCAGCCACTGGCGGAAGAAAACGTTACTTTTGAAGAAGAAAACTTAAATTTTAAGGAAAGCTAATTTATAATCTCCTGTAAATCAGTGTAAGGAGAGATATGTGAATAAGTATAGACCAGTGGTTCCCAACCTTTTCCCAATGGCGACCAATTTTTGAAATTGCAAAGAGACTGTAAGAACCGGTTCGGCGAACTCATGAAATTTTAAGAACAGGTTCTTACGAACCGGTGCGAACCGGCTGAATGCCACCACTGGCTCTACAGTACTTGAAAGGATGGAATCAAGGGCTTTTCGTCTCATTAATTCTCACTCTCTCACTCTCTCTCACTCCCTCTCCGAAAAATGGCAAATGCCTTTTAACTTGGGTAAACACAAAGTCATGCACATTGGCTACGCCAATCCCAAGTCGGACTACTCCATGTTGGGGAGAAATATCGAGGCGACTGATTTGGAAAAGGACTTGGGTGTGCTAATTAGCAGCGACCTTAAGTTTACGAAACAGTGCGTAGAGATGGAAAAGAAAGCCCAGAAGCTGTTGGGTTATATCAGGAGGCAATTTCATTTCCGGAACAAGAAGATTGTGCTCTCTTTGTACAATTCCCTGGTTCGGCCGCACCTGAAGTACGCTGTGCAGTTCTGGTCACCCACCATCAGGAAAGATATTGACAGGCTGGAGCGAGTCCAGGCGAGGGTCTCAAAGTTAATCCCTTCTGTTAGGCATATGGGGTATAATCGACGCTTACACGCCCTGAATTTGTTTTCGCTGGAAACTCGGAGGCTGCGCGGTCAACTCATCGAGGTTTTCAAACTTTTACACGGGTTCGACGATGTCGATTTTAGAAGCATGTTTAGTTTAAATGATAACTCAACTCGCAACAATGGTTGGAAGTTGGATTTGAAACGGTTTAGCACGAGTGTGTGTGTGGGAATTATTTTACCTATAAGATCTGTGACACATGGAGCAGGCTACATTCAGAGGTTGTGAACAGAGTTCTGTGGATCAGGTCAAGAAAAGATTAGACTGAATCTTGCACACTATTTGAGGATGTGTGTTACTGTCTTCTGGGATGGCTGTTCGAGAAGCTAACTGACAATGTGTAGGAATTTTTCCCTGGTACCTGTTGCCATTGGTACCTCTTCGGTATGAGCCGCAAGGCCTTTTGAGGTACTTCTTGTCCTTGTAACCCCTTGTAACTCTCACTCACTCTCACTCTCTCTCTTTTGTATGCTCGTGACTTCCTGCACCCGGTAAACGGTAATATCGTTTCTGCTCATGAAATGTTTGGAATTGATCTAAACCTAAATAATAAAGCAGTGCATCTACTTCTAGTATATAGGCCACATCACTAACCCGTTCATAAGGATACAAACTTCTATAAATCAATTAAGCAGAATAGTGAATAATAAGGTCAGTGTGATTTTTGGTGATTTTAATTGTGGTAATATAAATTGCGAAAACAAAACAGCTGATGCTGAGGGGTCAAGACTGTTGGGATTTGCCGATGATAATTTATTAAGTCAATGGGTTGACAGTCCTACAAGGGGTAATAATAACCTAGACCTCGTATTCACGAACGAAGATGACCTAGTTTCTAACCTGACTATTGGTGAAAATATGAGTAACAGCGATCATAATTTGGTTAGGTTTGACCTCAGGGTTCCAGTAATACACGCAAAAAGACTCGTGAAAGACTGGATTTCTCGAGAGCAAATTTTGAAAGCTTCCGAAATAGTTTAGACACACTTGAAGTTCTAATAAGTGAGGATGTCAATGTCACCTGGAGCTCGTATAGGAATCAATTTAGAATATTACAGAACACTTTTATACCCACTAAAATAGTTTCCTTGTCAACAAAGTCGCCGAAATGGTTTAACAACGAAATTAGCAATGCTATCACGGAAAGAAATAGAGCCTACAAACTACTTAAGTCACATTTCAACCAGATTAATTCAGAAAACTATATAAACCTACGTCGGAGGGATAAGTCTTTAATTAGATCAGCCAAACGTGATGAAGAAGCTAGAGCTGCCTCACTCTGTAAAGTTAACCCTAAAGAATTTTTGGCCCATGTTAATAGCAGAAAGTCAGTTAAAAATTCTGTAGGTCCTCTAACAGATAGAAATGGCGTACTGAAATTCAGTGATAAAGATATAGCTAATACGTTAAACGAGTTCTTCGTTACAATCTTCACGGAGGAAGACTCAACTGAAGTCCCAAGTCCTCGGATTACATATGACGGTGACCACCCCATAGAGACCATAAATTTTACGAGAAATGAGGTACAGCAATTAATTGACAAGATGAGTAAATACAAATCACCTGGTCCCGATTTATTTCTTCCAAAGGTATTAAAAGAGGTTAGCCACAATGTTGTTGGCGACTTAGTAACCATATTCAAACAATCAATCGAGTTAGCAAATGTAACATCAATCTTTAAAAAGGGTGATAGGGAAAATCCTTGTAATTACCGCCTGATCAGTTTAACATCAATTGTCGGCAAACTGTTGGAATCCATCATTACAGAACGTGTTGTGTATCACCTTCAATCTAAAATCTAAATTTTTATTCTCAATATGGATTTAGGCGACATAGATCCTGTTTGACAAACCTGTTAGAGTTTTTCCATAATATGCATACACTATATGATGCAAGTAGGGTAATAGATATAGTGTATCTCGACTTTCAAAAAGCTTTTGACACAGTCCCTCACGCGAGATTGATGGCTAAAGTCAGAGGACTTGGAATCACCGGGCTCGTTTCCAAATGGATTGAGGATTGGTCAAAAGATAGAAAACAGAGAGTGGTAATAAATGGAGTGGCTTCGGAGTGGGCGCCCGTCACCAGTGGTGTCCCACAGGGTTCCGTTCTGGGTCCTTTACTTTATCATCTATATTAACGATATTGTGAAAAAACTATATAGGGCAATGGGTTGATTGCCTGTGCCCTCATCCGTTGGAAATTTCCAGCAGACTTCAGTGGAGGGTTACCGACAAAAGCCCTATGCTTTTTCGTTAGAGAGTTATGAATATGTAGGTTGTTAAAAGGACCTCTTTATATTTATATGATTACGGTAATTTTTAGCGTCGGGATTTTAGACGCCTACATTAGAATGAAAATGAAATTGCCTCACCTTATTTTTCTTGCTGGGTCTTAGTTTGTTTCGATGTAGGGCGTTACGATCATTTTCGGTGTAGGGCCGCCACGATGGAGTTACTCAATGAGTTAACTTCTTGTAATAAATATAGGCAGTCACAATATAAACACTTTAGGGGATAGGCCTATCCTTATTTTATGTATTAAGTTTATTATAAGGAATTCACTCAGAACTTTAGGGAAGACAGAAGCACATCCTCCCTGTTTAAAGCGTTCGCTGTAACATAAACAGCCCTGAGAGCCGTTCCTTGGTTCGCTTGTATTTTCATTATTATTTGCCGATCTAGCAAAATTTTGTTTGGTCTACTTCTCTGTGGTAGACTAAACAATAAATTGGGTTTTCTTGTTGCTATGTGAGGCTTGATTCATACATGCAGGTTCTTTGTACGTATGGCAATTATTTCATTCCCAATAGGCTATGTCGCCAATTCCGAGGCAATTTTGTATAGATATTTAATTCAATTAATTAATAATTTATATTTAATTATGAAATAAATGTACCACATATGATACCATGTTGTGAGCGCGTATAGTTTTTCCATATACTGCGGGGGGCCGGAGAAAAATTTGTATGTTATAGATCAAATTTTTTGATAAACTGTTTTAAACCATGTGAAATGGATTGAAAAGAATGAAATAGGAATTTAGGAAGAGAGAGGTTACTCAAGACCTATTTAAATATAAAAGTTCAAGAGGCCAACTTCTCAAGTTTAGTTAAAGTTATGTCAATCAGTTTGACTCCCTTTAGGTATAGGAAATTTATGGAATTAAAGTAAAGTTATTAAGCATTTTAACTTTGCACATTATCTGTGTAAATTTTTTAAATGCTGGTTTACTGACGTGGTTTTGGAGTTTTGTCATGTTTTGTTTTGTTAACAATTTATGTTTTAAAGTGACTTCTACGTTGGTGAGTTAATTGAAATGTACTGTACTTCCATGTTGTGTTGTTTGGTTTAAAGAGTTTGTACTGTATTCAAGCCTCCTACCACTTCAGACTAGTCAATACCCGTAGTTTTAGTGGAGTAAATGTTACTCCTCCACAGGTAGATCTGGAGGGCTTGGGGCTTTGAATCCTGTACTGTTTTTGTGTTGCTTGGTCTCTGGCCATGGGAGGCCATAAAACCCTTGTAATAGTTTGGGCTGTGGCCAAGGGGAGGCCACAAAACCCTCGTAATAGTTTGGGTTGTGGCCAAGATAGGCCACAAGACCCTTGTAATAGTTTGGGCTGTGGCCAAGGGGAGGCCACAAAACCCTTGTAATAGTTTGGTCTGTGCCAAGGGAGGCCACAAGACCCTTGTAATAGTTTGGTCTGTGGCCAAGGGAGGCCACAAGACCCTTGTAATAGTTTGGGCTGTGGCCAAGGGGAGGCCACAACCCTTGTAATAGTTTGGTCTGTGGCCAAGGGAGGCCACAAACCCTTGTAATAGTTTGGTCTGTGGCCAAGGAGGCCACAAGACCCTTGTAATAGTTTGGGTCTGTGGCCAAGGGGAGGCCACAAAACCCTTGTAATAGTTTGGGTTGTGGCCAAGGTAGGCCACAAAACCCTTGTAATAGTTTGGGTTGTGGCCAAGGTAGGCCACAAAACCCTTGTAATAGTTTGGTCTGTGACCAAGGGAGGCCACAAGACCCTTGTAATAGTTGGGTCTGTGGCCAAGGGAGGCCATAAGACCCTTGTAATAGTTTGGTCTGTGGCCAAGGGGAGGCCACAAAACCCTTGTAATAGTTTGGGTTGTGGCCAAGGTAGGCCACAAGACCCTTGTTATAGTTTGGGTTGTGGCCAAGGTAGGCCACAAGACCCTTGTAATAGTTTGGGTTGTGGCCAAGGTAAGCCACAAGACCCTTGTAATAGTTTGGTCTGTGGCCATGGGAGACCACAAGACCCTTGTAATAGTTTGGGCTGTGGCCAAGGGGAGGCCACAAAACCCTTGTAATAGTTTGGTCTGTGGCCAAGGAAGGCCACAAGACCCTTGTAATAGTTTGGTCTGTGGCCAAGGGAGGCCACAAGACCCTTGTAATAGTTTGGGTTGTGGCCAAGGGGAGGCCACAAAACCCTTGTAATAGTTTGGTCTGCGGCCAAGGAATGCCACAAGACCCTTGTAATAGTTTGGTCTGTGGCCAAGGGAGGCCACAAGACCCTTGTAATAGTTTGGGCTGTGGCCAAGGGGAGGCCACAAAACCCTTGTAATAGTTTGGGTTGTGGCCAAGGGAGGCCACAAACCCCTTCATGAATAGGTTGGGCTATGGCCAAGGGTAGGCCATCAGCCCTTTGATGATTTGTTGGGCTATGGCCAAGGTAGGCCAAGGCCCTTTGAAATAGTAGTTTGGGCTATGGCCAAGGTAGGCCAAGGCCCTTTGAAATAGTAGTTTGGGCTATGGCCAAAGTAGCCATAAAACCCTTTAGAGTAGAGTAGTTTGTTTGTACGTGTCACTGTCTAACCATATAAATTTTGGCACAAAATTATGTGCACAGAATCAGAGCGCAGCAATAAAGGCTTTTACTCTCCGATCCTTGGTTATGTTTAGACAGGTTGTTGTGTTTGAGACACATAGAAAGAGTAGTGTGTGTGTGTGTGTGTGTGTGTGTGTGTGTTGCATTTCTCCGAATCCAGTTGGTCTTCAAAACTTGGATTCACCACTCCAATGAAGTCAATACCCGTAGTTATGAATGAGTAAATGTTGTGTATGATAGTATCCTACAGGTAGGTCTGGAAGGTTTGGGGTTTTGAAGGAATCCAATCTGTTTGCAAGGAATGTATGTGTCTGTTGATGAAATCTGTTGTGATTCTCCTTTTAAAAAAAGAATTGGATGTTTGGAGTCGTATGTATATATTTATATACTGTACCGTACGTATGTGTGTAAATGTGTATTTTGTTATAGGGTTTTATTTTTGGGTTTTGGATTAGGTTAATCAATTTGGCTGAGTAAAGATCCTCAAACGTTGCATTTGAGACCCTTATATCAAGCCTTGTCTGTTTTATGCCTATATGTCAAATAGGATTTGGAATAGGTTGGGCCTATATATCAAATAGGACTTGGAATAGGTTGGGCCTATATGTCAAATAGGACTTGGAATAGGTTGGGCCTATATGTCAATTAGGACTTGGAATAGGTTGGGCCTATATGTCAAATAGGACTTGGTATGCCTATATGTCAAATAGGATTTGGAATAGGTTGGGCCTATATGTCAAATAGGACTTGGTATAGGTTGGGCCTATATGTCAAATAGGACTTGGAATAGGTTGGGCCTATATGTCAAATAGGACTTGGTATGCCTATATGTCAAATAGGATTTGGAATAGGTTGGAATAGGTTGGGCCTATATGTCAAATAGGACTTGGTATGCCTATATGTCAAATAGGATTTGGAATAGGTTGGGCCTATATGTCAAATAGGACTTGAAATAGGTTGGGCCTATATGTCAAATAGGACTTGAAATAGGTTGGGCCTATATGTCAAATAGGACTTGGTATGCCTATATGTCAAATAGGATTTGGAATAGGTTGGGCCTATATGTCAAATAGGACTTGGTATGCCTATATGTCAAATAGGACTTGGAATAGGTTGGGCCTATATGTCAAATAGGACTTGGTATGCCTATATGTCAAGTAGGATTTGGAATAGGTTGGGCCTATATGTCAAATAGGACTTGGTATGCCTATATGTCAAATAGGATTTGGAATAGGTTGGGCCTATATGTCAAATAGGACTTGGTATGCCTATATGTCAAATAGGACTTGGTATAGGTTGGAATAGGGTCACGAATAGGTGTTAGGTGGGTGTAGGTTTGAATTTGTGCAATTGCTTTAGGTCTTTGTGATGTTACAGTTCTGAGTCGAATTTTGTGATGTTACAGTTCTGAGTCGAATTTTGTGATGTTAATGAGTCTTATGAGTAAGTTAAATTGCTGAAATAAATTTTATAACCTACACCACAGGTTCAATTATAAATTTAGTGTTTTTAGTTAGGATAGGCCTTGAGTGTAAAGAGTAAGGTCTACTTTAAGAGGTAGGCCTATTATGTAATGTAAAGTTAGGTGGGCTTACTAAATAGGCCTATTTGTTGGGCCTACCAAGTAGGCTTATGTTTGGGCCTATTATTTGATAGGACCTTAAATGAGTTAAGCCTCTTAAATTAAGGCTTTGTTTTGAGTTTGAAGAGTAGGACCTATTAAATAGGCTTAATGTTGTGGGCCTATTTTTATAGGACCTAAATTGAGTTATGCTTGTTAAATGAACAAGCCTTTGTTTTCGGTTAGTGTAAAGGTAAAGGGATCGGTTCCCAGTTGCATAGGCCACTATATGAAAAAACTATAGTGGGGTTATGGTTGAAATTGGGGTTAGGCCTAATAAGCTAAGCCGAGCCACCGCGTGTGTCAGTGTAAATTTTAGAGGGGTTAGTTCCCCACACAGGGCCACCATGTGAAAAAACTATATAGGGCTATGGGTTGATTGCCTGTGCCCTCATCCGTTGGAAATTTCAAGCAGACTTCAGTGGAGGGTTACCGACAAAAGCCCTATGCTTTTTCGTTAGAGTTATGAATATGTAGGTTGTTAAAAGGACCTCTTTATATTTATATGATTACGGTAATTTTTAGCGTCGGGATTTTAGACGCCTACATTAGAATGAAAATGAAATTGCCTCACCTTATTTTTTTGCTGGGTCTTAGTTTGTTTCGATGTAAGGCGTTACGATCATTTTCGGTGTAGGGCCGCCACGATGGAGTTACTCAATGAGTTAACTTCTTGTAATAAATATAGGCAGTCACAATATAAACACTTTAGGGGATAGGCCTATCCTTATTTTATGTATTAAGTTTATTATAAGGAATTCACTCAGAACTTTAGGGAAGACAGAAGCACATCCTCCCTGTTTAAAGCGTTCGCTGTAACATAAACAGCCCTGAGAGCCGTTCCTTGGTTCGCTTGTATTTTCATTATTATTTGCCGATCTAGCAAAATTTTGTTTGGCCTACTTCTCTGTGGTAGACTAAACAATAAATTGGGTTTTCTTGTTGCTATGTGAGGCTTGATTCATACATACAGGTTCTTTGTACGTATGGCAATTATTTCATTCCCAATAGGCTATGTCGCCAATCCCGAGGCAATTTTGTATAGATATTTAATTCAATTAATTAATAATTTATATTTAATTATGAAATAAATGTACCACATATGATACCATGTTGTGAGCGCGTATAGTTTTTCCATAGATATAGACGTCGGGCTTCTAAGTACAATTTCCAAATTTGCAGACGATACGAAATTAGGAAGTAGTGTAGGTACTGAGGAGGGCGTAAGAACGCTTCAGAATGATTTTGACAGATTGGGCGAATGGTCTGCTACTTGGCATATGCCATTCAACTTGGACAAATGTAAAGTATTGCAAATAAGTTATAAAACCCCGAAGACTGATTACTCTCTCTTCGAAAAGAACTTGACTGAGACCGATCTAGAGAAAGACTTAGGAGTCTATGTCAGCAATGATCTGAAACCGTCGAAGCACTGTGCAGAAGGCGAAAAAAGGGCCTTAAAAATACTAGGTTATATTAAAAGACAATTCCAGTTTAGGAACAAGGAGATTGTAATGTCTCTATAATTCATTAGTCAGACCTCAACTGAAATACTGTGCGCAGTTTTTGGTCTCTGTTCCTTAGGAAGAATATAGAAAGGTTAGAAAGGGTACAAGCAAAGGCTACAAAATTGATCCCTTCAATGAGAATGCAAAACTACCAATGGAGATTGGAGCACCTAAATCTGTTTACCTTAGAGACGAGGAGGTTGCGCGGTCAACTTATTCAAGTCTTCAAGATGCTCAATGGCATAGACTTTCCCATTCTCGGCTCAACTGGGCGGTAACCCCTTATTCCCTTTCTGTATTTAGTGAAATTGTTTGAGAACTACTGTTAAATGGCTTTCATCGATAAAGACTTTCATAGTATATGTGCCGATATTAATCATTTCAATTCATTACCAAAAAATTCTGTATCCAGTTTAGAGAATCTAGAACAGGAATCTGGTGTAGGCAATTGCATGGTCTCATCGATAGATGAGTTTAATGCCTTTGTATTACAAAAAGATATTCAGTGCTAAATCTAAACATTCGAAGCTTACCTAGGAACTATAACTACTTATTGGCCCTTTTGGAAACTTCTACGGTCAAATTTAGTGTTATAATTCTCACGGAAACCTGGTTAAATAGTAGCATTAAAAACCTATATAATATAGATAATTATGTTGTTTATCATACTGTAAGAGATGGTCAGATTGGTGGGGGTATCTCTATGTATGTGCATCAAACTTATGACTCTAACGAAGTATTTTCTCTATGTAATAGTGACAATGAAACCTGATTGTGAATATAAAAGACAAAAGTAATGTATATTCCAACGGTGGCCAAACCCCGGCTCGGGAGCCGCATGCGGCTCTCGAGGTTGTTAACTGCGACTCGCGAGACAATTTTGGTTTTTATTGTATTTATCATAAAAGACAAAATTCATAATACAAATATAATTTTTTTTCACATAATAAAAAAAGATGAAAAAAACCCAAAGAAAAATTGAATTGACAATAAAATGCGTCATGCGTACGACAATTTCTTTTGCGTGACAGGCACTAAGCGGGATAATTATGTAATTAACACCAATCGCCACTCACCAGTTTCCGGTACCCCTCGAGGCGTCTAGTACGACTCATCGCCGCCGACTCATCGCCGCCGACTCAACTCCGAATGCACCGTTGCTAAATAATGTTTTGTATAATTTATTAATCTTTCTTTAGTGCGATGATAGGTACTGAAGGAAATTAAAAACACTTGGAAGAACCATTGAAAACATAACTAATTATATTTATATAATATTTTATTTATATAATATAACCTAACCTAACCTAACCTAACCCAACCTAACCTAACCTAACCTAACCTAACCTTCACCAATTAACATTATAGATGCCTTATACAAAATACAGAAGAGTCGAGATATGTATCTCGAGCAACTTGTAGGAGGTCATGCTCCACCTTCAAAGTTAAAAAAATATCGTGATGCTGATGACCGTATATTAAAACTAGTTTTAAGCTTTGAGCAACGATCACCATTAGAATATTTACGTGGGATTGCCTACAATTACCACTAATTAAAATCTGAACCTTTTAATCTTTTTTTAACGTAGTAGAATAAAGAGTTTCTAACGATTTTTAATTTTTTAAAGCTCTAACCTTCAAAAATAAATTTAATTTATTTTTTGAAAAAATGGAGTTGAGTTGGCGGCGATGGGTTGGCTGGAGTTGAGTCGGCGGAGTTGAGTTGGCGGCGATGAGTTGGCGGCGATGAGTTGGCGGTGATGGATCGTCCCATCCCGCCCTCAAGCTACTCTGCGGGCAGCGTGTAGTAACGAGTAAGTGTGTTTTAAAATTGACTTCTTAGATCAAATAGTGGCTATTTTTCTCAGCTACACAAGTGAAAGTTATACAACCCCTTAGTTGATTAAAATGACTGAGCAGACAAAGTGTAAGAAATGGAACTATGAAGAAGAAAATAGAGTTTTTAAAAAGGAGTGGGAGGAGAGCTTTGCCTTTACTGTTAAGGGTGGGAAACCTATATGTCTTATCTGCCACGTGGCACTCAATCACTTTAAAGCCAGTAACTTAAAGCGTCATCATGAAGCTAACCATAAAAATTTTATTACGGAATTTCCTCCCAAATCAGAATTGCGGAAGACTAAGTTAACAATGTTGAAATCTAGCCTAGTTGCACAACAAACTGTACTTTCATCATTGTGTAAGACAGCTGACTTAACTACTGAAGCTAGTTTTGTTATGGCATGGAATATTGCTCGTGCTCAACTTCCCTACAGTAGTGGAGAATTTATGAAGAAGAATATTGCCGCTGTTACTGCAATTCTCGCTCCAGATAACACAAAGCTTCGAGAACAAATAGCAAGTATTTCTATTTCCCGCCACACTACAGAGAGACGTATTTCCCAGATCAGTGCTGAAATTACATGCTCGTTGCAGAGTGATTTGAAGAATTCTGTTGCATTCAGTTTGGCCCTCGATGAATCCACAGATATTAAAGATAACCCTCAACTGGCGATATTTGTTCGTTATGTTACTGGCGATGGAAATGTGAAAGAAGAACTCTTGGACTTAATGACCCTAAGAGAAACCACCAGAGGGGTTCACATAAAAAATGCACTTGACGAGGCCTTATCAAATGCTCAAGTACCATTGAATAAACTTGTCAGTGTTGCAACAGATGGAGCACCAGCTATGGTAGGACAAGATGTAGGCCTAGTTGGGCTCTTGACACGCGATCCCAAGTATCCTGTGTGTCTCTTTATTCACTGTATCATTCGCCGTGGTCATTTGGTAAGCAAGTACTTTAGGTATGACAGTGTTATGAAATGTGTTCTAGAAATTGTGAATTTCATTCGTTCAAATGCAAAAACGCACCGAGCATTTAGAAATTTTATCGAGGAGCTGGATCTTCAAGATAAGCCAGATGACCTTTCATTCTACTGTATTGTAAGGTGGTTATCAACTAGTAATCTCCTGATTAGGTTTGTTGCACTGTTGGAGCCTATCATTGATTTCTTGAAAGAAAAGGGAAAGTCATACCCACAACTAGAAGATCACGAAAGGGTGCAGGATCTGATGTTTTTTACTGATGTAATACAACACCTTCAAACTCTAAATTTGGCACTTCAGGGAAAGGATAAGGTAATTTCTGATCTTACACAGACAGTTTTCAGTTTCCAGAATAAAATAAAGCTCTTCCAAAAAGATATAGTAACCAAAAAATTTGACCACTTTCCCCATCTGAAAAACCGAGCAAACACGTTTCCCTAGATTGAAATAAAAGATAGTAAATTGGAGGAATACAAAGGTAAATTAGAAGGACTAATTGATGATTTTCAGTTCAGGTTTGATGAACTAAAGAAGCTAAAACCATGCTTCGAATTTCTTGTAAATCCTTTCCTGAGTGATGTCGTCAACGATGGCTGTTCTGTTACCACACCTTTTGTTACGGAAGCTGCTTCAATCCAAACAGAACTTTTGGAGCTACAGGAGGATGTGAGTTTAAAGTTGATACATAAAAGCTTATCTGCAGTTGAGTTTTGGAAGCAAGTACCAGAGACAAAGTATCCTCACCTCAGGAAAACCAGTTTCCGACTTATCTCAGTTTTTGGGACAACTTATTGCTGTGAAGCACTCTTTTCGGTAATGAAGTATGTAAAGTCAAAACATCGTGCTGCCCTCACGAACGAACACCTGACTGAGCTTCTTCATACCGCCTTAACATCACATCAGCCAGACTTTAAAGCATTAACAGCCAAACTGAAGACCTAAACTAAGCCTTTTACAAGAAGTAATTAAACAATTTGATAATGTGAGTATAACTATATGTATATATATATGTTTTTAATAATTAAATTCTTTTCAAAATATTTTGCGGCTCTCGTACATCTGAAAAACGTCGTATGTGGCTCTTGGGTCCAGGAAACTTGGCCACCCCTGGTTCTGTTCATACAATATATAGACCACATAATACTAATGTCAATAGCTTTTTAATTCACTTAAATAACATGTTATGCAACTTTCATAAATCGAATGCCATAGTTGCGGGTGACTTCAACATCAATTTGCAATCTGAAGCAATCTCTCATAAATTTTTAAACTTAATGAATTCTTTCTATTTTAGTAAGTTTATTACCAAACCCACTTGAGTCTGCAGCGATGGCAATCGAAAAACAGAATCTACGATTGATAATATATTTGTAAATAGCAATGCCCTCGTAAATTATGGAATTATAACCACTAACATCAGTGATAATTTTCCTACTTACGCTATATTCAATAACATTGTTCAGGTTGCGGACAAAACAACTATTGATTTCAGAATATTCTCAGAGGTTAACAAAAGAAAATTTATTGGGACTGTAGAAAATACTCGACTTCACTGTGACGAACCTTTAAATGATCCAGATCATATGTTTCAGTTCTTCTATGACACCTTATTCCATATTTTTAATATTTGCTTTCCTTTGAGGAGAAAAACAGTTTCGCCCAAAAGTGTCGCAAATCCATGGAACACTCCAGAAATTATCACTTCAATAAAGAACAGAGATAAATTATTCAAATTGCAATTGCAGAGCAAAATTCCTAAAATACAATATACTCAATACAGAAACAAATTAGCAAAAATAATCAAAATTGCAAAATATAACTATTATAACAATCAATTTTCCAAACATAAAGGAGACATGAAAAACACTTGGACAACCATCATAAACAATCTTCTCGGGAAAACAAATTAAGAAAAATTCAATAGAGAAATTAAATGTTGATAATAAAGAAATTACTGATGATACTGCTATTGCAGACTCTTTAAATGCACATTTTACTTCAATAGCGGATAAGCTTCGCTCACAATTAATAAATAATGATCACTCATCTCTAGAATATATTAAATACAAAAAAACTTCACTTTTTTCTACGTGAAGGTCAAAATATGAAAATAAAAACCCACTCTAATAGACAGAGTTTATTTCCACAACAGTTTCGATGCCCACTGGCATCCTCCTCGGGTGGATACAGAAAAACGAATGAACCAAAACAAGAGGGAATAACAGTCCAGGGACCGACCGTTAAGAAATTCGCACCTAGGTAAGATCCCGTTCTCCCAACACCGGAAGGGCATTTTGATTAAAGGGACCCGCTTATAAGTACATTCGCACAAATTTAAAACTATCTTCTTGTTCTAAACATACAGATTCTATTATTTTTTTACATAATTATTACATTTATTATTAAATTTATTACATTTAATATTGCATTATTATTTATTACAGAAATTATAAATTTATTATTACGTTGATTATTACATTGTTGTTTATTATACAGAAATTATAAACCGAAAAACGAATGAAAAAGGCGAGAAGGAAACAATCCAGGGACCATTGAGAAATTTGCACTTAGGTTAGATACCGTTCTCCCGACACCGGAAGGGCATTTTATTACAGGGTCCAGCTTATAAGTACATTCTCACAAATTAAAACTATCTACTTGTTCTATACCTACAGATTCTAATATTTTGACATAATTACTGCATTTATTATTGCATTTACATTTTTTTAACATTTATTATTATTACCGTTACCCTAATTATTAAATTTATAATATTACCTTTATTATTACATCTGTTGCATTTATATTTATTTTCACATTTATTACTTCTATTATTACATTTACATTCGCGTTTATTATTCCATTTACATTTTACAAAAAAAAAAAAAAAAACATCGAATGAACTAAAAACGAGTAAGGAAACAATCCAGAGACCTTTAAGAAATTCACACTTAGGTTAGAACACGTTCCCCCGACTCCGTAAGGAATTTTTTGACCAAGAATCTCATTAAAGGGTCTAACTTATAAGTACCTTCGCACAAATTAAAATTATCTACTTTTTCTATACATACAGGTTCTATTATTTTTCTTTTGACATTGTTTTCTTCTCGCCTTTTTCATTCGTTTTTCGGTTTATAAGTTCTGTATAATAAACAACAATGTAATAACCAATGTAATAATAAATTTATAATTTCTGTAATAAATAATAATGCAATATTAAATGTAATAAATTTAATAATAAATGTAATAATTATGTAAAAAAAGTAATAGAATCTGTATGTTTAGAACAGGAAGATAGTTTTAAATTTGTGCGAATGTACTTATAAGCGGGTCCCTTTAATTAATGAAAATGCCCTTCCGGTGTCGGGAGAACGCGATCTAATCTAGGTGCGAATTTCTTAACGGTCGGTCCCTGGACTGTTTTTCCCTCTTGTTTTGGTTCATTCGTTTTTCTGTATCCACCAGAGGAGGATGCCAGTGGGCATCGAAACTGTTGTGGAAATAAACTCTGTCTATGAGAGTGGGTTTTTATTTTCATATCTAGAATATATGCCACCCAGCCCACTAAATTCATTTTCTTTTGTTCCTGCTACCTCTACTGAGGTCCAGAATATTATTGGTAAATTAAAAAATACAAAAAATAACATTCATAACATTTCTGTACCTATATTGAAACTTGTTAAAGATAAGATATCTGTAACTTTGGCTAAAATTATCAATCAAAGTATTTCCAAAGGAATATTCCCATTAATGCTAAAAACTGGTTGTATAACACCCCTTTTTAAAGGGGGTGATCCTACACTAGCAACAAATTAAATGCCGATGTGTTCATAATTATCTGTGTTCAGCAAAGTTTTTGAAAAAATTGTAAAAAGTAGAATGCAGCGATATTTAGAATCCTACAATTTATTTTCTCCAAATCAATATGGCTTCCGTAATAATAAAACAACGGAAATGGCTATTTTAAATCTTATGGAAAATGTAAATATAGCTAAGGAGAACAAAGAAATAATGATATCATTATTTATGGATTTAAGTAAGGCGTTTGATGTAATAGACCATAATATTCTACTTAATAAATTATATTGTTACGGCTTTAGAGGAGCAATCAGTGATTGGTTTAAAAGTTATTTGTCCAATAGATATCATTTTGTATCAGTAAATAAGGTTTGCTCAACTAAAGCGCTTGTCAAACATGGTGTGCCACAGGGCTCAGTTCTGGGTCTACTGTTATTTTTATTATACATAAATGACCTTCCACGTTCATCTAATATACTGAACTTCATAATGTTTGCAGATGATACAACTGTTCCTTTTTCTTGCAAAGATGTTAATACAGCTCAGAATATATTTCATTCAGAATTCATCAGTGTAATGAAATGGTTGACCACCAATAAACTCTTCCTAAATACCAGTGAAACAAATTTCATGATTTTTACTAATAAGAGAAATGTGTATCTTGATGAACTTAATGTTAAATCGCCATAAAGGAGTGTACTGTAACAAAATTTCTTGGTGTAATGCTAGATAAGAATTTGCAATGGAGTGATCATGTAAATTATATCGCGAAAAAGATTTCAAGGAGCGTTGCTATAATGTTTAAACTTAGAAATGTAGTCCCTAAACAAGTTTTATTGACTCTTTATCATACTCTTGTTCTTCCTTATATAACATACTGCACCCTTGTTTGGGGAAACTCCGCTAACAACGCATTAAATGGTATCTTTGTCATCCAAAAACGAACAATAAGGTTATTATCTGATGCTGATTTCCTTGATCACTCTAGTGCATTATTTAAAGAGCTAAACCTACTAAAGCTCAACGATATAACCAAACTGGCACATTTTATTTTTATTTACGAGTGTACGAACAAAATCATTAATTTGCAATGGGTAAATAGATATTTTGTAACTCATCAAGAAATCCACTCGTATCAGACCAGAAATAGATCAAAGCTCGTTATACCTCAATTTAGATTGTCTTCATCTCAAAAACTACCCATTTTCATTGGATTGAAAATGTGGAATGACTTGTATGCCGATATAAAAAATATTGTGAATGTAAATTTGTTTAAAACTAAGTTGAAATCTCGATTAATAATGGCATACTAACAAAAATCTAGGATTAATGTCCACTAATATTTTTTAATATTGTCCATTAATATTGTTTAATATTGTCCATTAATATTGTTTAATATTGTAATACATGTTTTAACTATTAATAATACTTATTTGCTTATGATAATAAAAACCCACTCTAATAGACAGAGTTTATTTCCACAACAGTTTCGATGCGCACTGGCATCCTCTTCGGGTGGATAAAAAAAAACGAATGAACCAAAAACAAGAGGGAAAACAGCCCAGACCATTAAGAAATTCGCACCTAAGTTAGATCCCGTTCTCCCGACACTGGAAGGACATTTTTATTAAAGGGACCCGCTTATAAGTACATTCGCACAAATTTAAAACTATATCTGCTCGTTCAATACATACAGATTCTATTATTATTTTTGTTTTACATAATTATTACATTTATTACATTTAACATTGCATTATTATTTATTACAGAAATTATAAATTTATTATTACATTGATTATTACACTGTTGTTTATTATACAGAAATTATAAACCGAAAAAGGAATGAAAAAGGCGAGAAGGAAACAATCCAGAGACCATTAAGAAATTCGCACCTAGGCTAGATCCCGTTCCCCCGACCCCAGAAGGGCACTTTTATTAAAGAGTCCCGCTTATAAGTACATTCGCACAAATTAAAACTATCTACTTGTTCTATACATACAGATTCTATTATTTTGACATAATTACTGCATTTATTATTGCATTTACATTTTTTAACATTTATTATTATTATTACCTTTACACTAATTATTACATTTATTTTATTACCTTTATTATTACATTTATATTTATTTCCACATTTATTACTTCCATTATTACATTTACATTTACGTTTATTATTCCATTTACATTTTACCAAAAAAAAAAAACCGAATGAACCAAAAGCGAGTAAGGAAACAACGTTTTGGTATGGGAATGGGGTCCCCTTTATCCCCAATACTGAGTGCATGTCCCAGGAATCTAATTTGGTTTCGTTATGTAGATGATATTTTCTCATTTTGGCCTGACCACTGGAACAACTTTGACACTTTCTTTCAGTCATTAAATAATCTTGTTCCTTCTATTAAATTTAAATATGAATGGGAGAACGACAAACAATTACCTTTTCTAGATGTTTTGGTCATTAACGAAAGCGGAAAGCCCAATTTCACGGTCTATAGAAAACCTACTCATTGTAATTCGTACATTCATTATTTTTCATATCATGATGAAGGGGTTAAAAGCTAAATTATTTCTTCCATGTTTCTAAGATCACTCAGGATTTGTAGCCCACATTTGCTGGACCCGGAAAATTCAAAGATTTGGAACATTTTTAAGGATTTAAAATATCCTGAGTGGTTTATCAGAGAGGCGTATTTTATAGCCAGAAAATCTTTTTATGCCCCTCGGGAACCTTCTGTTAACCAAAAACAATATGTGAGTTTGCCTTACATTGCCGGCTTAGAAAGAGTAAAACCGTCGACGAAAGATTTTAAGTTTGTTTTGGCGTTCAAATATTCGTCTACCGTGAAAAGTAAATTGGTTAGGAATAACGTTGCAAAACAGGAACAAGCCTGTGTCTACAGCATTCCCTGTAAAAGTTGTGATTTAGTATACGCCAGCCAAAATAATCATGTTATAGATTGGAAATCATGTAAGGTACTTTAAAATAAATGTAATAATTATGTCAAAAGAAAAATAATAGAATCTGTATGTATAGAACAAGGAGATAATTTTAATTTGTGCGAAGGTACTTATAAGTTGGACCCTTTAATGAGATTCTTGGTCAAAAAATCCCTTACGGAGTCAGGTGAACGGGTTCTAACCTAAGTGTGAATTTCTTAAAGGTCTCTGAATTGTTTCCTTACTCGCTTTTGGTTCATTCGGGTTTTTTTTTTTCGGTAAAATGTAAATGGAATAATAAAAGTAAATGTAAATGTAATAATGGAAGTAATAAATGTGGAAATAAATATAAATGCAATAAATGTAATAATAAAGGTAATAAAATAAATGTAATAATTAGTGTAAATGTAATAATAATAAATGTTAAAAAATGTAAATGCAATAATAAATGCAGTAATTATGTCAAAATAAAAGAATCTGTATGTATAGAACAAGAAGATAGTTTTAAATTTGTGCGAATGTACTTATAAGCGGGTCCCTTTAATAAAAATGCCCTTCCAGTGTCGGGAGAACGGGATCTAACCTAGGTGAGAATTTCTTAATGGTCCATGGACTGTTTTCTCTCTTGTTTTTGGTTCATTCGTTTTTTTGTATCCACCCGAAGAGGATGCCAGTGGGCATCGAAACTGTTGTGGAAATAAACTCTGTCTATTAGAGTGGGTTTTTATTATCATATTTTGACCTTCACGTAGAAAAAAGTGAAGTTTTTTGCATTTACTTATTTACTTATTTATTTATTTATTATTATTAATTTATAATAACTAGCTGCTTATTTCTAATAAGAGCCCCCAGTAAAGCCTTCAGCTTAAGGGCCAAATTAAATAAAATAAAATAAACAGTTGAGCTTCACAAAAAATTAAATAAAAAAAAAGGGTAGATTACAGAAACTTATTCTCACTTAATGCCAATCCGACAAGAAATAATGGGTTTAAACTGGAACTAAAGACATTTAGGACTTCTGTCTGCGGCAATTTCTTTTCCTATAAAATGGTTAAGATCTGCAACCAACTTCCCTCAGAGGCTGTTTTAATCCAAAGTGTAAATGTGTTTAAAAATAGGCTAGACAAAGCACTGAATACTCTCATGGTTTAAGACTAAAACATAACGTAACTCTGCAGGAGTTCGCTTGCACGGTGTCTCTGTGGGCATGCTAATTACAGAGCTTTTATATATATTCTCCACCTTCCTGTAAAATTTCCTTGGCTACTTTCCCAGGGTCAAGGTATTTTCTTCAAACTTTTTCGGTACCTGCTTCTGGCAGGGAGGGAGCGGAGGATGGGGAGAGATCCTTATACTTTTCTATCCATTTTTCTACTACTGCTAGAATAGTTGAAAGAAAAATGAACTTGTTTAATAACAGGAACCTCCCAGAGTGGACTGGAAGGTCTTTGAGGCTTCATCTTTTCTTTGTAATTTGTAATTCCTTGTAACATTCTCTCTCTCTCTCTCTCTCATCTATATATATATATATATGCTGTATATAATCTTGGTTTTGCTTCCTCCCAAATTGTTCATTCTGACGAAGGTCAAGCATGTCACTCCACCTTAGACCTACAGTTTAACGTGGAATCCGAACCACGTCCTACCAGCAGCTCAGCGTCTTAACCACTAGGCTACCCAGGTACCCGTCTATCTACCAACCAATTTCTTTACTGTGTGGAAAGATAAACAACTGGGTTTTGCTGCGCGCCTGCTGCCGTCGCCGGGTCTTGATGCCGGGGCCGGTGGATTCGTAGTCAGGGATGCTAACCACTACACCACCATACATATATATATATTTTATGCAGGAAGAAGGGGCAAAGGACAAATGCCCGCAAAAGCGCCCCTCCCATAGAAGAAGAAGTGAGCCAAAATCAAGGTCAAGGGTTTTTCAGATGTAGACACTCTGCGTTTGAAAGATCTGAGGTCATAGACAGGAGGAAAATGGATTGAGGAAAATTGTTCCACAGTTGACCGGTTGAGTAGATGAAAGAATGAAAATACCGATTAACCGTTGCATTAGATGAAAGTTATGGAAGGAATGAGAAAATGAGTTATGGAAGGAATGAGAAAGTGTAGAAAGTCTGGTACTCCGTGCTCTCCTTAAAGGAGGAGGCATACAGTTAGAGTGTTCAGAAAAGCAATGTCCGTTATGATAGCGATAGTAAAGAGAGAGTGAGGCAACATTGCGGCGAAGAGAGCGAGATTGAAGACAATCAGTAAGAGGCGAGGAATTGATGAGACGAAAAGCCTTTGATTTCACCCAGTCAGGTACGGCTGTGTGGGTTGAGCCACCCCACACATGAGACGCATACTCTATACAGGGGCGAACAAGAACCCTGTGCAGAGACAGCAACTGAGTGGGGATGAAGAAACTGCGGAGGCACTACATCACACCTAACCTCTTAGAAGCTGTTTTGGAAAGAGAGTATATGTGATATTTCCAGGAAAGTTGACAAGAAAAGGAAACACCAAGAATGTTAAGAGAAGAGGAAGGATTGAGTTGTGTGTTGTTGAAGGTAAGAGGGGTAGTCATGTGGAAGATTGTGACGAGTAGACAGATGGAGGAACTGAGTTTTTGAGGCATGGAAAGCCACAAGGTTTTTTCTGCCCCAATCAGAGATAGCAGAAAATCAGAGGTCAGGTGTTCCATAGCCGTACTACGCGAATCATGGAGTGACTGTTGAGAGGGACGCTTTGGGAAGCGGATAGAGAAGTGAAGAGTGAAATCATCGGCATAGAAGTGAATAGGCCTGGAAGTGCGAATTAAAAGATCATTAATAAGTAAAAGGAAAAGAGTGGGTGGCAGGACAGAACCCTGAGGAACACCACTGTTAATAGCTTTAGGCGAAGAACAGTGGCCATCTACAACCGCAGCTCTACATCGGCCAGAAAGGAAATTAGAGATGAAAGAACAGATGGAAGGATAGAAACCGAGGGAAGGCAGTTTCGAAATTAAAGATTTTTGCCCTAATCTATCAAAAGCTTTTGAAATGTCTAACACAATAGCAAAAGGTTCACCGAAATTCCAAAAGGAGGATCTACAGATCTACAGAAGCTAAGGCTAACAAAGACCCTAAGATCCACTCTAAGGTTAGCCCGAGAGAAAGGAAAGATTAGAGGGTTGAGAGAAGAGAAGAGAAGAGAATAAGGGGTTAAGTAAAGAGGAACACCTATCACTCGTGGGTTAACATTCATTCAGAAAAAGAGAAAAAAAGACTCATCATCATCATCCGCCGGCCACTGCCGACAAGTCAGAAAAATAGTCGGAGAAAATAGGAGAGGGGTGAAAGATGAAAAGAAGTAAAATAAGAACGCTTAAAAACCATGCAACACAGTCTTAACTCACTGTCATACCATGCAAACTACAAACATGCAAGAAAAGAGAGTTACAGACATGCAAAGTAAGGAGATAAGAAAAAAAAAAAGTAGGTAAAGTTAAACAAAAAGTGGGTTAGTTTACGATACGAGCTACATCTACGTTCGTGTTGGTCTATTTTTTTTTTTTTAAATTTTATTGCTGGCATCACACGCTGGAATGTCACAAGCTGGCATTAATCGTCAACAGACTCATCCTCGACCACCACCACCAGAGCTCCTGTTGCTAATTGTTTTTTTTTATTTTAAACAACGTTAATATTTTTAAAATGTCTGTCAAGACGGTTCTTAAACACATTAACGCTGGTAGAGTTTACGACGGGCGCGGGAAGATTATTCCATTTATCAATTACTTTAAATATAAAGAAGTTTTTAGCGATATTAGTAATGAAACGTCTGCCACGCAACTTAAATCCGTTATTACGAGTATTACTATTATCGAAAGTGAACAATTTGTCAAAATTTACATTATCGATGTTATTAACGATTTTGAAAACTTCAATAAGCTCCCCACTTAATCTCCAAGTTTCGAGTGAATACAGATCTAACTCTTTAATCCTATCTTCATAAGGCTTGTTGCGCAATGACGGAATCAGTTTCGTGGCACGACGTGAACCATTTCTAACCTATCAATATCCTCACGCAAGTACGGGCACCAAAACTGAACGGCATATTCTAAATGAGGCCTGACTAGGGACTTGTAAAGGGGCAATATAATATCCTTCGATTTAAATTCGAAATTACGCGCTACAGAGCCTAACATCGTATTAGCTTTTGCGCAAGACTCCAGGCACTGGTTCCTAACCTTTAAATCCTTAGATACGCGTACGCCTAAATGTACTTCCTCGTCAACGCTCGCCAACTCCCTGTCATCCATCGTGTACGTGTAATTATTGTTGCGAGAACCTATATGAAAAACTTTACATTTGTCTACGTTAAATTGCATCTGCCACTTATCTGTCCACTCCATAATCCTATTTACATCGTCTTGGAGCCTATTACTATCGTCCTCGTTAACAACCTTACCGCCTATTTTAGTATCGTCCGCGAATTTTGACACGTTACCAGTCAATCCTACATCTTTGTCGTTAATGTAAATTACGAATAGCAATGGGCCTAACACTGAACCCTGTGGGACACCGCTACCTACATCTAACCACCCAGAATCACTACCATTAACTACGACCCTCTGTCTCCTAGCACGAAGCCATTCTTCTAACCAGTTAGCTACCTGACCGCGTATACCGTGCGCTTTGACCTTCGCAATTAGTCTCCTATGCGGAACTGTATCGAACGCCTTTTTAAAATCTAAATAAATAACGTCAGCTGCTCTATGCCTATCGTATTCGCGCACTATTTCGTCATAAAATTCTAACAAATTAGTTAAACAAGACCTATGGCGTCGAAACCCATGCTGACTACTATTAATCAAATCTCTACTTTCTAAGTAATCGATGATACGATCCCTAACTACGGATTCCAAAAGTTTACCGACAATTGACGTTAAGCTAATGGGCCTATAATTGCTAGCTACTGCGCGGTCGCCTTTTTTAAAAATAGGCGTGACGTTAGCTAATTTGAAGTCTTCAGGAATAATCCCCGTTTCGAGTGACTGATTAAAAATCTTCGTTAAGAGGCCTACGATAACGTCTTTCAAATCTTTCAAATGTCTGGGATAAAAAGCGTCAGGGCCTGGAGCCTTGCTAACTTTTAGCCTATCGATATAATACGCAATCTCACCCTCGTAAACAGTTATTTCATCCAAAATAGTCTCGCTACTAAATGGGACGATATCGTCCACGTCGGGGACATTATTTACGTCTTCTACGGTAAAAACTGTCGCAAAAAAGTTATTGAAAATACCCGCCATCGCCTGAGCGTCAGAAGCCAAAGCGCCATTAACTTCCACTAGAGGGCCTATGTTATCTTTTATCGGCTTACGATTATTTATGTATTATAAAAACTTTTTTGGACTATGTTTACTATCCACAGCTATAAGTATCTCTAAATTACGCTTTGCATTCCTAACTGATCTTTTAACCTGACGCCTAAGCTCGATATATCTATTAAACTTAGCTGCCGTGCCATTGCGCTTACTAAGTCTATACGCTGTATTACGCTCGTTTATGAACTCTCCTATTTCCCTAGTCCACCACTTCGGCCTACAACGATTTCTAGCGTGCTTAGGCCTACGAGGAATGAACTCCCTTTCAATATTCCTAAAACTTTCTTTAAACGCCACCCAATGCAAATTTGTGTCATTACCCATAAATAAGTTATCCCAGTCCACTACTCTCATCCTATCCGCAAAACTATCAAAATTAGCCCTACGAAAATCAGGGACTTCTATTACGTTACTATCCTTAGTGTTTTCTATCAATAACTTAAACCTAAGAATTTGATGATCACTACATCCTAAACTCTCGCCTACTTCTAAACCTTCGACTATATTCTCGCTGTTCGTCATCACCAAATCTAAAATATTATCACCGCGCGTTGGTTCGGTAACCATCTGTCGTAAAAAGTTATCTTCCATAAACTCAATCAATCTCAAACCCTCCTCATTACCAGTAAAAGTCTCATAATTAACATTAGGGCAGTTAAAGTCCCCGACAATTATACTATTCCGATTGTCAATAAAGTTACCAAGAAGTGAGTAAAATCTAGTATCTGTATCGAGGGGTTGAACGGGAGGTCTATAAACAACAACAAAATTAAAACTAATACTACGCGCCCTAACTTCAACACATATCGCATTAATTGCTGCCGGAAAATCTAACTTAACCTCGATAGCCCTAAGGGAATTACGATTGTACAGCAAAACGCCTCCACCGAACCTATGTAACCTATCATTAGTAAAGAGTTTAAAACCCGGTATATCAAGTTCCCCCAACAAGTCCCGAGTCACGGTATTTAACCAAGTTTCAGTGATAGCAACTATATCATAGTTGCCGGAATAAATTATCGCCTTAAATTCATTTAATTTATTTCTAATACTACGCGCGTTACAATAAAAGACGTTTAAGTTATTTTTTACCACGGCACGGGCCCGCGTTTTAAACTATTTTTCACGTCGGGCCCGCGTTCCCCGGACCCACAACGTTTAAAGAAGGCTTCGACCTATACAGCTTTCGCACGTTTTCGTCTATTAACCTACCTACCTAGTCTATTAACCTACCTAGCCGTTCAGTACAGAGTCAGAGAGATATGCAAGAAGATCGCCATTAGAGCGTCCCTTCCGAAGTCCATACTGATCTGCAGATCTACAGAAGCTAAGGCTAACAAAGACCCTAAGATCCACTCTAAGGTTAGTCCGAGAGAAAGAAAGGGAGTAGGGGTTAAAAGAAGAGAATAAGGGGTTAAGTAAGTAGCAAAACCTATCATTCGTAGGTTAACATTCATTCAGAAAAAGAGAGTGAAAGACTCACCATCATCATCCGCCGGCCACTGCCGACAAGTCGGAAAAATAGTCGAAGAGAATAGGAAAGGGGTGCAAGATGAAAAGAAGTAAAGTAAGAACGCTTACAAACCATGCAAACACAGTCTTAATTCAAACACTGTCATACCATGCAAACTACAAACATGCAAGTGAAGAGAGGATAAGAAAAGAGAAAAAAAATATAAAGAGTATAACAAAAGTGGGTTAGTTACACTACGAGCTACATCTAAGTTCGTGTTAGTCTAATTTTTTTTAATATAATTTTATTGCTGGCATATCACACGCTGACACGTCACAAGCTGGTATTAATCATCAACAGACTCAAACCTTGACCATTATCCCAGAGCTCCTGTTGCTAATTGATTTATTATTTTAAACGACGTTAATATTTTTAAAATGCCTATCTAAACGGTTTTTAAACATATTAATGTTAGTAGAGTTCACGACGGACGCGGGAAGATTATTTCATTTATCAATTACTTTAAACGTAAAAAAGTTTTTAGTGATGTTAGTAATGAAACGTCTGCCACGCAATTTAAATCCGTTATTAGAGTATTGCTATTATCGAAAGTGAACAGTTTTACAAAATTTCCGTTATCGATTTTATTAACATTTTTGAAAACTTCAATAAGCCCCCCCCCTTAATCTCCTAGTTTCGAGTGAATGCAAGTCTAACTCTTTAATTCTATCTTCGTGAGACTTGTTGCGTAGTGACGGAATTAGTTTCGTAGCGCGTCGCTGAATCCTTTCCAACCTATCAATATCCTCACGCAAATACGGGCACCAAAACTGAACGGCATATTCTAAGTGAGGCCTGACTAGTGACTTGTAAAGGGGCAATATAATATTCTTCGATTTAAATTTGAAATTACACGCTATGATGCCTAACATCCTATTACAGTAGCTTTTGCGTAAGACTTCAGGCACTGGTTCCTAACTTTTAAATCCTTAGATACGCGTACGCCTAAATCAACCTCCTCGTCAACGCTCGCTAACTGTCTATCGTCCATCGTGTACGTATAATTATTGTTACGAGAACCTATATGCAAAACTTTACACTTGTTTACGTTAAATTGCATCTGCCACTTATCCGTCCACTCCACTGATCCGTCCACTCCACTGATGATCTGAAAGAAGATTGTGAGAAGAAAGGTTTTTAAGAATCTTCCCATTAATAATAGATTCAAAAACTTTAGAAAGGCAAGAAATCAAAGCAATTGAACGATAGTTAGAGGGTTGAGAACGGTTACCCTTCTTTGGGACAGGCTGAATGAAAGCGAACTTCCAGCAGGAAGGAAAAGTACCAGATGAGAGAGAAAGACAAAAGAGTTTGCCTAGGCACGGTGTCAGCACAGAAGCATAGTTCTTGAGGACAACAGGAGGAACACCATCAGGACTGTACGCCTTTCTGGAGTTGAGCCTAGATAGGGCAGAAAAAAACATCTTTGGAAGAGATTCTAATATCAGATATAATAAAGTCAGAGGGAGGAGATAAAGGAACAGCACCGGAATCGTCCGGGGTTAAATTGTAATCGAAAGTCTGAGCGAAGAGTTCAGCTTTGTCAGGAGAAGAGACAGCAACTCTGCCGTTCGAATGGAAAAGAGGAGGGAAAGAAGAGGAAGTAAAGTTGTTGAAGAGGTTCTTAGTTAGATGCCAGAAAGAGCGAGAAGAATTAAAATTGGATAAATTTTCACATTTTTGTCGGATGAAGGAATGTTTGGAAAGTCAAAGAACAGATTTTGCACGATTCTGGGCAGACACATAAGCTGAGTGAGAGTTAGGAGTTGGAGGGTAATGGTACCTTCTGAAAGCCTCCTCTCTCTATAGCGGATAGCATTAGAACAAGTAAAGTTGAGTCAAAGTGTTTTTGCATTCGTAGTAGGAATAGAATATGGAATGTATGCTTCCATGCCCGAGAGAATCGCCACTGTCATGCGTTCAGCACACCCAGAAGGGCCCAGGCCACGGAAACAGTAATCATTCCATGGAAAATCACAGAAGTACTGTCTAAGGGCCTCCCAATCAGCGGCGCCAAAGTTCCTCAACCCTCTTGGGAGGATCCAAAGGCCGAATTGGAGCGATAGGACAGGAAACAGAAATAAGATTGTGATCGGAGGAGTCCAAAGGAAAGAAAAGTTTCACACAGTAAGAAGAAGGATGAGAGGTAAGAAATAAATCCAGAATGTTGGGCCTCTCTCCAAGGCAATCGGGGATACGAGTAGGGTGCTGTACAATCTGCTCTATGTCATTTAGGATAGAAAAGGTGTAAGCTAGTTCACCAGGGATGTCAATGAAATGGGAGGAAAGCCAAAGGTGGTGATGAACATTGAAATCTCCTAAAATTGAGATTTCAGCAAAGGGAGGGCGGGAGAGAATGTATTCCACTTTGGAAGTGAGGTAGTCAAAGAATTTTGGATAGTCAGTAGAGTTAGGAGAAAGGTAAACAGCGCAGATGTATTTAGTTTGAGATTAGCATGTAAGCCGTAGCCAGAGGGTATAGAATTCGGAAGATTCGAGTTCGGGAATACGAGATCAAGTTAGGTCATTGCGTACATGTACGCAACATCCACCTTTGCAGTGAAATTCATTATAGAGAAAGTAAGAGGGTACAGGAAACGGCTCGCTATCAGTCGTCCCGGACCCTTGAGTTTCAGTGAGGAAGAGATGAGGTTTAGAGGAGGAGAGGTGGTGTTCGACAGATTGAAAATTTGAGAAAAGGCCACGAATGTTGCAGAAATTTCAGAAAAGTGAATCAGACAGAGGTCCAGAACATCTCGAATGGGCGGTAGCAGATCCAGCCCTACTACCCGAGTTTGCGTTCCCGGTATCAGCAGAGGGGGCCAGAATTGGGGACATTTATGGTCCCCTCCTCAGGGGACTCCGAGACTCTTGAAGTTCATGCCATTTTTTTTTTTAAATTTTGAAAAGATTATGTAGTGTGTAAGATGCACGTGTTTGTAGTGAGGAATAAGGAGAGAAGTGTGTGTTTGAGAGCATGCTGGACTGCTGACAGGGTGGATGAGACACGGAAAAAGATCAACTAAGGAGGACAGGACAGTGACAGGAGAAACAGGAGTTCCAGCACTCCCTATCTTCTGTCTAACGCCCCCCCCCCCGAGTACTTCCCTGATCGATTAGTGTCTACAATCATATATATATATATATATATATATATATATATATATATATATATATATATATATATATAGGGCGTCCCAAAAAAATGTATAGACACTTTAAATAATTATAAAGGCAGTGTTTATTAAAATACATTTCATTTTCAAAATGTAATAGAATCTACAGACATTATTTAATTGTTTTGTCAACGCCTGTTTTCAAACTGACGTCCGTTCTGGTCCAGGCACTGCTGATAACGCGCAGCAATGGAATCGCAAACATCACGAAACATTTCGTTTGGTATTTGTGTGCATTCTCGTTCAATGGCTGCTCTCAATTCAGCGACTGTTGCAGGTTTTATAGCGTAGACTTTGTCTTTTAAGTATCCCCATAAAAAAGTCTAGTGGTGTGAGGTCTGGTGAACGCGGAGGGTATTCTACGAAACCCCTTCGTCCAATCCACATCCACATCGTGCCAAGTACCACTCGCAATACTCCACTCTTCGGTCCGGATCATCTTCATTAATAACATGGACTAATCTTGGAATGTAACTTTTCCATTGACAGCGCTTCAAAATGCGTTGGACAGACGATTCTGAAATTCCTACCTCACGACTCGCTTGCCGCACAGATTTTCTTGGACTTTGGTGATACGTTTCCAGTACTCTTTCTTGCTTTGTGGGGCTTGTCGATGTCCGTGGTCTTCCGGAACGCTTCTTGTGGACATTCTGAACAGTTCCATCGGCTTCAAACTTATCTCTAATTCGAGTGATGGTAAGTCGCGTTGGTGGATCTGTTTGAAACTCCCTCCTAAACTGTCTTTGCACTTCAACTGCGTTTTCACACTTCCAGTAGCATTTTAGAATGAATTTCCTTTGTTCAAAGCTTAGTCTGACTGCCATTATTAATTCTAATGGGTTTAACTTGGAAAGAAAGAAACATCAATTGAGCTATCAGCTGTTAAAGTGTGTATACATTTTTTTGGGACGCCCTGTATATATATATAGGGAAATGGATATATAATTTCCTTAGTAAGCGGCGGCAAGTCGTTACAGTACAAGGAATATCTTCATCAGAATCAGAGGTCCTCAGCTCACTGCTCTTCATAATCATGTTAACTGACATAGATGAGGACGTTACCAGAGAGAGCACAGCAACATTCTTTGCTGATTTCACAAAGATCAGTAGAAAAATAAGAAACCCAGAAGATATAGGATCTCTACAAACCAACATGAACAGAATCTACAAGTGGACGGAAGACAACAATATGAAGTTTAACACTGAGAAATTTCAGCTGTTACGGTACGGAAAAGAAGTGGACCTAAAATCCATGGAATATTATATTCCAAATGGACAGGAAATTCAGAGAAATTCTAAAACAAAAGATTTAGGGGTTGTAATGAGTGATGATGTGAAATTTGAAACACAAAATAAGATAGCAGTAAACAGAGCAAAGAGAATAACTGGGCAGATACTGAGAACATTTAAACGAAGGATAGGAATATAATGATTCCTCTATTGGAAACACTGATCATACCTAAATTGGAATACTGCTCAGTCCTAATATGCCCATATAAAAAAGAAGACATTAGACAGTTAGAAGGGATTCAGAGAAGCTTCACATCCAAGATCAATGGGTGCAAAGAACTAAATTACTGGGAAAGGTTACCCGAATTAAACCGATATTCACTGGAAAGGAGAAGTGAGAGATACACCATTATTTACACTTGGAAAATAATGGAGAAACTATTCCCTAATCTTACTCTGAACCTTGTAACTCCTCAAACAACGGTGGAAAGTAGAAAAGGAAGACTATGTTGTGTTCCCAAATTAAAGGCGAGACAGGGAACATCCTTAACCCTGAAAGAAAATAGTTTTGTTGTGAGAGGACCAAAGCTGTTTAATCAGCTTCCCAAAGACCTAAAGAACACGAGTGGTGTTGCGGTGGACCTCTTCAAAAGAAGATTAGACGCCTGGCTCAGAACAATCCCCGATGAGCCTGGCGTACGTGGCTATGTGAGGTGGAGAGTACAAGAAACCAACTCACTACTTCACCAGGCCAACTCGAGAGGAGGGGTGACAGGCTTGACCTTCGTGAAATGAGGAATCATCGCACGGAACATTTGAAAGGTTGAAAGGTATATACATATCAGTGGGCGGGAGGGTATTAGGGTTTCTTTCCCTGGATCCCTGGATCCCTGCTGTTTTTATTGGATTTGAAAATCCCGGGAATTGGACAAATATCTCGAGAAATCCCGGAATTTTAAAATGACTTCATTTATTTTTTATTGATTTATTTGTTTTTTCTTTTGTTATTAGAAGGCTCTTGGGTAGAATTAAAGAAAACTGCATAATATTTACCACATTTTATTCTACTTTCCTGCTTTCTTAAATGAACACCTACGAGCATTAGCAACTTATAGCAATCTAAAAGTGGGCCCATATGCCAAAAACTGGCCGAGGGAATGTCGCTAGCGCTGCGTATAATACAAGGAACCGAGTCTCAGTATATTATCTAGCGATCGCAGGCAACTCATCTTGCTCAGAGTTTAAGCAAGCATTTGAAGCAAGAACTGCAGTTATTCGAGACAATAGGGAACAGAACTTCAAACATCATGAATGTATTTGATGCACTGAAAACCATTCTGCCAACCTCTGTTGAATCAGAAAGAGCCTTTTCTGCAGCAGGTTTATTTATCACCGAGTTGAGAACTCGTCTTAGTGATAGAAGTATCGATTGTTTATGTTTTTTAAGAAGCTATTTTAAAAATGTTGATTGACTCTTTAAATATTTTAAGATAAATATTTTAAGATAAAATACTTTAAGATAAAAGGATGAAATTATTTTTTCTAATGAAGTTTATTTTATTTTTATTTTTCTTTGTATTGGCTAAATATTTTAAGATAAAATATGTTGAGATAAAAGGTATAAATTATTTTTTTTGAATGAAGTTTCTTTTTCTTTTTCTTTTTTTATTTGCAAATGCACTTAGTTATAATTAAAGGAATATAATATTTTAGCATTTTATTTGTCCACTGCAGATGAATGGCATGATAAATATTATGTTTAATAAATAATAAATAGCTACCATTGATTGGTAAGCTCAATTCAAGTATTACAATGCAAAAGTGGTCATCTAGGCATAAGTAATTGGTTATCCCAATTCTAAAAGGGTATTTTATCACTGAACAATAAAAAAAATTACCGTTCTCTTAAATATACAACCATTTCCTGGATTTCCCGGGATCCCGGGAATTGGCTTAATTTTTCCGGGAATTCCCAGGATTTCCCGGGATGAAGAAAGCTGCATATAAGGAGAAACCCTAGTGGGTATGTCCATAGGGTATGCTGTAGCTGCATATATATATATATATATATATAATATTATATATACACACTGGATATATACCCTATATATATACGTATATATATATACACACATATATGTATATATATATATATATATATATATATATATTCAACTGCAAAGAACACGCAGTATAAATAACGTAAAGAACGACGCTTGTATAGGAGATATTCCGCGCAAGACGAGAAAGAAAGAACGAAACAAATGAAAAAATGAGGTAACCACCTGGGAATCGAACCCGGGATCTTCCGATTGCCGGTCAGACGCGATACCATTACACCATGGACCTCACTGTTCCAAATGCCGTAATTCTTCTACATACTCGCAGAAACCAATGCCCCAAGGGGGCACCTCCCGCATGCTGTAACATTATATACATTCAACTGCAAAGAACACGCAGTATAAATAACGTAAAGAACGACGCTTGTATAGGAGATATTCCGCGCAAGACGAGAGAGAAAGAACGAAACAAATGAAAAAATGAGATAACCACCTGGGAATCGAACCCGGGATCTTCCGATTGCCGGTCAGACGCGATACCATTACACCATGGACCTCACTCTTCCAAATGCCGTAATTCTTCTACATACTCGCAGAAACCAATGCCCCAAGGGGGCACCTCCCGCATGCCGTAACATTATATACATTCAACTGCAAAGAACACGCAGTATAAATAACGTAAAGAACGACGCTTGTATAGGAGATATTCCGCGCAAGACGAGAGAGAAAGAACGAAACAAATGAAAAAATGAGGTAACCACCTGGGAATCGAACCCGGGATCTTCCGATTGCCGGTCAGACGCGATACCATTACACCATGGACCTCACTCTTCCAAATGCCGTAATTCTTCTACATACTCGCAGAAACCAATGCCCCAAGGGGGCACCTCCGCATGCCGTAACATTATATACATTCAACTGCAAAGAACACGCAGTATAAATAACGTAAAGAACGACGCTTGTATAGGAGATATTCCGCGCAAGACGAGAGAGAAAGAACGAAACAAATGAAAAAATGAGGTAACCACCTAGGAATCGAACCCGGGATCTTCCGATTGCCGGTCAGACGCGATACCATTACACCATGGGCCTCACTCTTCCAAATGCCGTAATTCTTCTACATACTCGCAGAAACCAATGCCCCAAGGGGGCACCTCCCGCATGCCGTAACATTATATACATTCAACTGCAAAGAACACGCAGTATAAATAACGTAAAGAACGACGCTTGTATAGGAGATATTCCGCGCAAGACGAGAGAGAAAGAACGAAACAAATGAAAAAATGAGGTAACCACCTGGGAATCGAACCCGGGATCTTCCGATTGCCGGTCAGACGCGATACCATTACACCATGGACCTCACTCTTCCAAATGCCGTAATTCTTCTACATACTCGCAGAAACCCAGGTGGTTACCTCATTTTTTCATTTGTTTCGTTCTTTCTCTCTCGTCTTGCGCGGAATATCTCCTATACAAGCGTCGTTCTTTACGTTATTTATATTGCGTGTTCTTTGCAGTTGAATGTATATAATGTTACGGCATGCGGGAGGTGCCCCCTTGGGGCATTGGTTTCTGCGAGTATGTAGAAGAATTACGGCATTTGGAAGAGTGAGGTCCATGGTGTAATGGTATCGCGTCTGACCGGCAATCGGAAGATCCCGGGTTCGATTCCCAGGTGGTTACCTCATTTTTTCATTTGTTTCGTTCTTTCTCTCTCGTCTTGCGCGGAATATCTCCTATACAAGCGTCGTTCTTTACGTTATTTATACTGCGTGTTCTTTGCAGTTGAATGTATATAATGTTACGGCATGCGGGAGGTGCCCCCTTGGGGCATTGGTTTCTGCGAGTATGTAGAAGAATTACGGCATTTGGAAGAGTGAGGTCCATGGTGTAATGGTATCGCGTCTGACCGGCAATCGGAAGATCCCGGGTTCGATTCCCAGGTGGTTACCTCATTTTTTCATTTGTTTCGTTCTTTCTCTCTCGTCTTGCGCGGAATATCTCCTATACAAGCGTCGTTCTTTACGTTATTTATACTGCGTGTTCTTTGCAGTTGAATGTATATAATGTTACGGCATGCGGGAGGTGCCCCCTTGGGGCATTGGTTTCTGCGAGTATGTAGAAGAATTACGGCATTTGGAACAGTGAGGTCCATGGTGTAATGGTATCGCGTCTGACCGGCAATCGGAAGATCCCGGGTTCGATTCCCAGGTGGTTACCTCATTTTTTCATTTGTTTCGTTCTTTCTCTCTCGTCTTGCGCGGAATATCTCCTATACAAGCGTCGTTCTTTACGTTATTTATACTGCGTGTTCTTTGCAGTTGAATGTCTATAATGTTACGGCATGAGGGAGGTGCCCCCTTGGGGCATTGGTTTCTGCGAGTATGTAGAAGAATTACGGCATTTGGAAGAGTGAGGTCCATGGTGTAATGGTATCGCGTCTGACCGGCAATCAGAAGATCCCGGGTTCGATTCCCAGGTGGTTACCTCATTTTTTCATTTGTTTCGTTCTTTCTCTCTCGTCTTGCGCGGAATATCTCCTATACAAGCGTCGTTCTTTACGTTATTTATACTGCGTGTTCTTTGCAGTTGAATGTATATAATGTTACGGCATGCGGGAGGTGCCCCCTTGGGGCATTGGTTTCTGCGAGTATGTAGAAGAATTACGGCATTTGGAACAGTGAGGTCCATGGTGTAATGGTATCGCGTCTGACCGGCAATCGGAAGATCCCGGGTTCGATTCCCAGGTGGTTACCTCATTTTTTCATTTGTTTCGTTCTTTCTCTCTCGTCTTGCGCGGAATATCTCCTATACAAGCGTCGTTCTTTACGTTATATATATATATATACATATATATATACACCTCGTTAACCTCGTTGATGTTCCGTGCTTTGGTCTCTCTTCACACGAAGGTGAAGCTGGTGGCCCCTCCTCTCGGTCTGGCTTGGTGGAGGAGCGAGTTGCTTTCTTACGCTCTCTACCGTACATAGCCAGATACACCTGGCTCATCTGGTATCATCTTGAGCCAGGCATCTAGTCTTCTTTTGAAGACTTCAACTTTGTCTCCTGTAACGTTTCTGAGGTCCTTTGGAAGCTGGTTAAAAAGTCTTGGCACCCTGATAACCAAGCTATTTTCCTTCAGTGTTCAAGAGGTCCCTTGTCCAGCCTTTAATTTGGGAACACTATACATTTTGCCTTTCCTATTTTCCAGCATTGTTTGGATGGTAATTGGGTTTAGTTTGAAGTTTGGTACCAGTTTTTCGATCATTTTTCATGTGCAGATTATGGTGTCCTTCTCTCTTCTTCTTTCCAGGGAGCACAGATTTAGTTTACAGTCTTTCCCAGTAGTTGAATTTTTTGCAGCCATCAATCTTAGCTGTGAAATTTCTCTGAGTTTCTTCTAGTGAATTAGTTTCTTCCTTTTTGTATGGGGACATCAAGACTGAGCAGTATTCAAGTTTTGGTATGATCAGTGTTTTCAGAAGGGGAATCATTACTGTCTTGTCCCTTCTTTTGAACATTCTTAGTAACTGTCCCATGACACTGTTTGCTTTGTTTATCGCTATCTGATTATGTGTTTCGAATTTTGCATCATCACTCATTATTACCCCCAATCGATCGCTTTCGTGCTTCTCTGAATTTCCTCTCTATCTGGAACATAATATTCAGTCTGTTTAAGTTCTTCATTTCTACCATATCTCAAGAGTTGAAATTTCTCGGTATTAACTGTCATGTTGTTGTCTTCTGCCCATTTGTATATTTTGTTTGTGTCCCTCTGCAAGGTCTCCACCCCATTTGCATCGCTGATTTTTCTGCTGATATTTGTATCGTCTGCAAAGGATGTTACTATACTGTTGCTGTTTACTCCACTGTATATATATACACACACATGGTGATTCAGCTAAGAGTACATTAAATTGGAGGATGAAATCCTTGGATAATTCTAAACCACAATGTCTCTATGGTAAAATGTCAGATTCTGCATAGTTTCCATGTTACAATACATTTAAGATGTTGTATTAATGAGAGTGAATATGAAGTGAAACCCCCGTAGGTTTTTGTAATCATTTATTCACAGATCTCTACAGTGTGACCCCTCTTTGTTACAACCTAAAGGAAATGTTCAAAGTTGCCCCCTTCTGCCCGAGCATCAAGGGAATATCTGGATACTGTTTATCCCAACAGGTGGATAGGGCGTGGTGGCCCCATTCCCTGACCATCCCACTCCCCAGGTCTTAACCCTTTGGATTTCTACCTGTGGGGCCATTTAAAGACGTTGGTGTATGATACAGAGGTTCAAACAAGAGAGGAATTATGGCCACGTGTTCGTGACAGGTGCGAGCAAATTAAACATAGACCAGGCATTCTGGAACGCGTCAGACATTCAATGGTACGACGTGCACAGGCCTGCATTGAGGCAGAAGGGGGCAACGTTGAACATTTCCTTCAGGTTGTAACAAAGGGGGGGGGTCACACTGTAGAGATCTGTGAATAAATGATTACAAAAATCTACGGGGGTTTTACTTCATATTCACTCTCATTAATACAACATCTTAAATGTATTGTAACATGGAAACTATGCGGAATCTGACATTTTACCATAAAGACATTGTGGTTTAGAATTATCCAAGGATTTCATCCTCCAATTTAATGTACTCTTTGCTGAATCACCCTGTATATATGATATATTCTTCTTCATCTCCCAGGTAGGCTAGTCAGCCTGTCAGTGGAGCCAGCCTGCTTCGCCACTCCGCCCTGTCCAGCAGCACTCCCGTTTCTTCGAGCTCTTGCATGCTGGGCAAGTCGTATCGCTCTCCTCCACTTCGTCCCTCCATCTCCTTCTCGGTCTCCCCCGCGGTCTTCTGACATTCCCTGGTCTCCACTCCCAGCACCTCCTCGCAGTTCTCCCCTCCTCCATTCTCTCCAAGTGGCCCAACCATCTCAATTTGGCAACGTCGATTTTTCTCAAAATCGGCGTTACTCCCACATTGGCTCTTATTTCTTCATTCCTTATCCTATCTCTTCGCGTCTTTCTCATAATAGTCATCAGCGGTCTCACTTCTGCCGCCTGAATTCTGCTTCGAGCTGCCATGCGCATTTTCCAGTGTTCCGGCCCATAAATCAGTATTAGTGTTAAAACTATTTCGAAGATTATTTTCTTAGTCCCAAGGGGCATATGTTCATCTCTTAGTAGCGGGTATAACATGCCAACATTTTTACTAAACTTTGCAATTCTTTCAGTTATTTCTTGTATATTACTCTTTCTTTAGTAAACATACTCCCCAAGTATTTAAATTTTTCAACATTTCTTATTTCCTTATCTCCTATTTGAACTCCGAATTCTCCTTCGTCTCTTCGACGTGCACTTAATATTGCTGTCTTTTCTACATTCATTTTCATTCCCCCCTCCTTCAAATATTCATTCTAATCAGTTAAAGCTTGTTCTATATCTTCTCTCTCTGTCGTCCAGAATGCTATGTCATCTGCATATGCCATTATTCCATTATTACACTGGTCAACACTCATTTTATTGCCAATCATATTAGAGTGATTTTGGGGTAACTTTGTGGTGCTGATTCCGAATATGACATCGGTTTTGCTAGATTGGCTCTAATTTATGAGATAATTGGTACCCCATTGAAACACGTTAAAATGCAAAAAATTTAATGTTCAGGCGGAGCCTACTTACTGGTTGGGTGGCCGATGACTTATATACGGAGGGGGAATATTCTAGAATGATCGCGGAGTAAACACTAAGAATATTCGCGTGTCTCACCATCTAGAATGTTCCGGTAGTTTCCCATATGCACGCTTTATGGTTACGTTTCCTATTAATTGAGGGTATTCATTATCTCAAGAACTAGAGCCAAATCGGAAAAACTACTTTCATTTTGGAATTCAGCAACCCCAAAATACCCTAAATTCGTACGAATTTCCTTGGCAACGAAACAAAAATTTTTTTTTTGTTGACCTGTGTTATTATTCATTTCATGACGTCGCTTGAAACTTGCAATTACTGTGTCCATGTAGGCTATAAACAGAAGTGGTGATATAACACTGCCCTGCTTCACCCCTGTTCTTACTTCAAACCATTCATCATTTTTGTGTCCAGTCCTTACTTTATATTCGCTAACTTGATACAAACTTTTCAAAGCCCTAAGAAGTGTCCCCCTTACCCCATAAATCTCCTCCAAACATCTCCGCATTCTTCCTCTGGGCACTGTATCGAATGTTTTTTTAAGATCTATGAATATTACATAGATGTTAGTATTAAATTTCCATGCCTTTTCTATAACAGAACTGAGGCCAAAAATAAGATCTACCGTACTTCTATCTTTCGGATAACCATGCTGTTCCTCTCCCAACTTTGCTTCAATTATTTGCCTTGCTCTTTTTTCTATTATTCTTTCATAGAGTTTTGTTATATGATTAATAAGCGATATTCCCATATAATTCTCACATCCACCTGAGTCACCCTTTCCTTTATATATATTGGAAAGATGATTGTTTTTCCCCAATCACAGGGGACTTGACCTTCTCTCCAATATTTATTCAACAGGTTTCGAATTTTTTCTTTCATGGCTTCCCCTCCCTCCTTTATAAGTTCAATTGGAAACTCGTCCACTCCCGTTGACTTTCCATTCTTCATTTTACTAACAGCCTCTTCCATTTCTTCTCTGGTAATAATTACCTGTTCTGCTAATTCCTGGTATATTCCATCTGTTTCCTCCACTTCTTCTTCTGGATCTCCATTCAATAGATCTTTAAAATAATCTGACCATCTTCTATTAATTGCTCCAGGTTCCACTATCACATTTCCCGCTTCATTTTTAATGCTGTATACTTTTTCTTTTCCTTCCTATAAGATTTGACAAGGCTGTAAATCAGTTTTTTGTTTCCCTTCTCATCTTCTCTCAACTTTTCTCCCAATTCCCCCATTGCCATTTGTTTTTCCCTTTTCTTCTCCCTCTCAGCTTCATTTCTTGCTTGTACATATTCCCGTCTTGATTCCTGTGCACGTTGCTTCAACCACTTCCTATGTTTTATAGTTTTCTGTTTTACTGCGCCTCTTACTGTGTTAGTTCACGACGGTGTATATCTTCTTCTTCCTCCCCCAACCCACTCAGTTCCCAAAATCTCCTCCGCAACCCTCTTAGCACAATCTCTCACGGTTTCCCATTCATTGTTTTCCTCCATCTCAGCTATGTTTCTTTCAAGTTCTTCTCTGAATCTGACTCTAATGTTCTCATCCTGCAGTTTCCTTGTCTTAATTACCTTCCTCTTCTCTTTTGTTGCTACTATTTTCTGCATTTTCAAATCTGCTATCAGTAATCTGTGGTCAGAGTCTAACGTAACCCCTGGTATCACTTTGACATCTCCAGTAATTCTCTTATCGGAGCATATAAAGTAATCTATGATGGATTTTTGGTCAAAGTTTCCTGTCACTTGGTTCCACCTGTATCTCGTAAACTTATGGGTCTCTTGGTGTTTAAAAAATCCGTTCATGATCTTTAGTTCGTTCCTTACGCAGAAATCTATTAGTTTCTCTCCCTCTGCATTTCGGTTCTGTTCTCCGAAAGGTCCAATTACCTGCTCCACTCTCTCTCTCTCCATTCCCACTCTGCCATTGAAATCTTCCATAAGCAGTCCCACCTCCTCTCCTCCTACTTCATAATTGTCATCTAGTAGTTCCATGAAGTTGGCCTTCTCCTCTTCACTATGACCCTGTTGTGGCGCATAAACCTGGTAGAGAATATATGTTTTATTCCTGATTCTCAACTTACATTTCATTAGTCTTTCGCTTATTAATTCTACAGTCTGTATGTTTGGGGACAGTCTCGGTCCAATAATAATTGCCACTCCGTGCATCCTCCTCCGATCCTCCTCCACTCCTTTGTACATGAGCACATATCCATCCCCCAAGTCCCTTCCCAGTTCTCCTCCCATATGCCTTGTTTCTGCCATTCCTAAGATGTCGATTTTCCTTTCTCTCATGATGTCCAGAATTTCATCTTCTTTCCCCCTATTAGTTGCTATGTTAATCATTCCGCACCTAATCCTGAGTGTGTCCATTTTTCGTGTCCAGTTTCGTTTCCTTGTCCGTGATCTGTTTATCAATCCTGGTTCCGAGGCTGGTTCTTGAGTTTCTCGAGCGATAATGTTTTTACACCACCGGCTTGCTAGGCCTGTCGTGGCAACCCTCCTCTTTTATCCGGGCTTGGGACCGGCATGAGATTCCAGGTGTCATTCCCTATGGCAGAGTTATATATATATATATATATATATATATATATATATATATATATATATATATTTGTAGCATGTTAAAATAGGTGTGGTGTGTAAGGAAGTGGATCTGCTAGATTTTAGCATGAAATCTGGCGTATGACAAAACAGATTTGGGGCATGACACAAAGTAAACAAAAATATTCCTTCATTCTACCATGGAAATGAGTGGTGTGTCGCTAAGTTGGAAATACTGTTTGGGCACATCATAAGGTCGAATCAGTGGAGGCACTGAACAGTTTGTCGGGTTGCCAGTAACTCCAGCCTGAATGGTAGTAGCGGACAGAAGGGCCCACCAGTGAACAAGTGAGAAATAGCCAGACAAGAGGAATTCCTGGTGGGTACTGGGAAAGATTGCAAGCTGGCATAAGTACAAAGTTTCAGAGTCAAGAACATCGAAGGCTTTTCTGGAGTATCCGCAAGTAGAACAATCCGTTTCAATTGTTGGTTACCCACTGAAAGAAAACTAATTTGTCTGGAGACTAAGCACAAGGGCTTGAAGTGCAGAAATAAAGTTTATTAATTCAGTGTAACATTCAAAGAGTTTCTGGTACATAAAGTGTTAAGCATAAGTGAAAATACTGTACTTACAACTGGAGTTAACATTGGTATGGCTCTGCATGATGATGAGGGCCCAATGGTGTATTTTAGATCCTGGTGATGGGCACATGTATTGGCGGATTATCACTGAGGCTATTGAGGCTGAAGCCTCAGGCTCCCATGTTTGAGGGGCCTCCCAATCAATTGAGTTTCGATGATATAATTCGAGATTTCACAAACTTCTTTGATTAAATATAACAGAGTACACAAACTGACAAATTCCCTGTTTTGTTTTATGTTTTATAGACTCTAAAGTAAAGTTTGTTTAATCCTGTTTGGTTTTGGCAAACGGCAAAATACAGTGTGTTCAGGTTCTTTTAAGTTTGTTTCTCAATTAGCCTGAGCACCGTACATATAATTCATGTAAATGTACTATGTACTGCACATGTACATTGTACATGTATTGTTAATAAAAAGCTATGGAAAAGGGCCCCTATATTCTTCATTGCCCTGGGGCCCCGAGGTTCGTAATCCGCCTCTAGGCACATGCTACATGGAGTATTGCAGTTTAAGGTGTAAGGTTAATCAATTATAGTCCTCAAATCTATTTCAATGGTGTCAATTTATTAAGAAATTGAGTACACATTTAATACGGGTATAATTGCAGGAATAATGTTGTTAAGTAAGTTAAGTTGGGTATTGTGGTGCCGCGTTTGTTAGCGGGCTAAAGATAAAGTAAAGGCCAATTTGAGGCTTTATTCAACATAAACATAGCATAGATCTGAAACACAGAAAACAATAATTAGTAAAGACTTGTTACACAGAAAACAATAATTAGTAAAGACTCATTACATTCCTCTCTTCTTTTATAATACGTGATCACAGAAAACAATAATTAGTAAAGACTTGTTACACAGAAAACAATAATTAGTAAAGACTCATTACATTCCTCTCTTCTTTTATAATACGTGATACATTGCACGGTAAGAAACAAAACGACAAGTTCAAGATATTATGGAAGAAAGAAGAGTCTACAAGTTTAGGCGTTGAGCTGGGTATCTGATTCGAGTGCTTCTTCTCAGAGGGGGACTCGTCTCGGAGGTTACTGACACAGGTGGGCCTCTCTCGACTTCGACTGGAGTCGCTTCGACGGGAGCTGTTGGGACCGTGTGTCGGCGGATCTCAGCGGGTTCTGAGTCGTCCGTTAGCGGGGTGGAATTGATTGGCGGACTGGGTACGGGGGGTTCATAGTGATTCGTGTCATCCGTATTGCTACGTTCCGCCGGTGCCAGGTCCCTGATGGATACGGTATCTTCTCTCCCATTCGGATGCCGTATAAACGCGTAGTTGGGGTTTGCCTCAATTAACTCAACTTCCTCGACGAGGGGGTCGTTCTTGGATCGGCGAATGAATTGGCGAAGGAGCACAGTTCCCGGAGAAGACAGCCACGTCGGTAGTGGAGAACCGGTAGAAGTACGTCGCGGGTGCGTGAATAGACGCTCGTGAGGAGTTTCGTTCGTGGCTGTACACAGCAGCGATCTAATCGAGTGCAGCGCGTCTGGTAGGACGGACTCCCATTGCGACATCGGCAACCCGCGATCTTCTATGGCTAGTTTGATGGTGTTCATGATGATTCCATTGTAACGTTCGCATTGCCCGTTTCCTTGGGGGTGATACGGCGTTGTGCGACTAGTCGCGATACCATGTTTAGTTAGGAACAGTTTTAGTTCCGAAGACATAAACGATGTCCCTCGATCTGTGTGGATGTAAGAGGGAGTTCCGAAGGTAGAAAATAACTCGGTGAGACGGGCGATAACGGTTGACGTGCACGGCACGGGAAGGCAAAAGGAAAGCGTGAATACTCGTCGATTACTGTTAGGATGTAAGGTCGCGAAGTTGCGCTCGGAAGCGGGCCTTTAAAGTCGATGTTAAGTCGGTCAAACGGGGACATGGCCCGTATTAAGTGACTAACTTCTGGTTTATAGTACTGTGGCTTACATTTAGCGCATGTTTGGCATTCCGACGTAACTCGTTTGATGTCATCCACTGAGAATGGTAGGTTCCTAGCTCTCACAAAATGAGTCATTCGGCGGACTCCTGGGTGTATCAGATTAACATGCAGCTGGGCGAGGGATATTCTTGGAGTAGCAGCGCAAAAGGATCGCGACAATGCGTCTGCGGCTCGGTTCTCGGGACTCGGTCTGTATTTTATTGTGAATGAGTAGCCGGCTAGTTCTACACGCCAACGGAGAATCTTATCGTTCTTAATACGACCAGTAGCTTTTCCATCGAACATGAAAGATACGCTCCGCTGGTCGGTGACGACAGTAAAGTGTCGATAAGCTAAGAAGTGCTTCCACTTGCGAATGGATTCGATTACAGCGTATGCCTCCTTTTCAACGATGTGATGGCGACGTTCTGTGTTATTCAGAGCGCGAGAAAAGAACGCCACCGGGCGGCCGTTCTGGGTGAGGGTGGCTCCGATTGCTGAAGAGGAAGCGTCCGTCTCCACAGTGAACGGCAGTTCTTCATCGATTGAACCGACGACAGCTTTCGAGATATCATCTTTCAGTGTTTGGATCGTTGATACTTCCTCGCGAGTTAATGGGAATGATGAAACGTTGAGCAGAGGTTTGATCTTGAGGGAATAGTTCTGAATCCATTTAGCATAGTATGCGAATAGTCCGATTACGCGTTGTAGAGACGACTTGTTGCGAGGAGTTTGAAGTTCTTGTAGTGGCCGGAGGCGTTCGGGATCGGGCCGCAATACGCCATGAGAGATAGAATATCCGAGCAGGTGCACTGATGTCATCGAAAGCTTGCATTTTTCCTTGTTTAGACTCAGATTTACTCGTTTAGCGGCTTCCCAGAAATGTCGAAGGTTCTCATCGTGCTCTTCCCAAGTGGTTCCGCAGATGGTGAGATCGTCGAGGTAGGCGTATGTTGATGATAAGTTGTTCGAGGATATGAATTCGTTCATGACGCGCTGGAAGGCCGCGGCTCCGTTAGTTACTCCCATAGGGATCCTTCTGAATTGGTATAGATTTCCGTCAGCCTCGAATGCTGTGAAAGGTCGTTCAGACGGATCGATTTCTACCTGGTAGTATGCGCTTGACAGATCAATTTCGCTGTAGTATTTGTGTTGTGAGACTTTGTTGGCTATATCATCGATTCGCGGAAGAGGATATGCATCTAGCATGGTAAATCGGTTGACGGTTTGAGAGAAATCGATTACCATGCGTTTTTTTTTGTTTCGGTAGATGTGATGACTACTTGAGCACGCCAGGGTGAGTTACTGGGTTCAATTATCTCATCCCTGAGTAGCTTTTCGATTTCTTTCCCAATGAAAATTTTGTCCTCAGAGCAAAATCGTCTGGACTTCGTGGCGATGGGACGACAATCGGCAGTTAAGTTGCCGAATAGTGGTGGGGCTGAAATTCTTGATCGAGTAAGGCCGCATATATGGAGTGCTGGCTCCGGACCTCCGAAATTGATGTTCAATTCCTTGTGTCTGATTAAGAATGGGGTACCGAGTATTATGTCAGCGCACAGATCCGACAAGATGGATAGTTCGAGCTTTTCGTAGTCGCGGTCTCCCATCGTAACCTTCACTGTACATCGACCTGAGATGGCAGCGGATAGATTAGGCGAAGCCATTGATACAACGCCCGAGTGCGGAAGAATGGGCAGCTCTAAGTGTTTGGCTAGATCCTCACGAATGAAGTTGTCCGAGCTGCCAGTATCCAACAAGGCGAGACACGAACGGCCGTTGACGAGGATATCGACTGTTGAGTTGGTAGGCATGGAGGAGCTACACGATAGAGTGGTACTAATGGTCGCTAATGCTGCGGCTGAATGAGACGCTGTGGTTTTATCCTGTTTTTGACGTGCCGAGGAAGTACTTGAGCGGCAGACTTTGGAAGTACTAAAACACTCGTACTTTGTCAAAAAATATTTTAGTACTTCCATTTTTCCCGGGCTTTTTAGGCATTGCTAATGTACTTAAACTTTTGGATATTAATGTAGTATTTTCATATAACAATATTGTGAAAAATATCATAGTAAAAAATAGCCCTACCAATAATTCAGGCATTATCTATAAAATTGGGTGTAAACAATGTGATTCCTTTTACATAGGTCAGACGGGAAAGGATTTGCACACACGTATAAAACAGCATCAATATTCCGTTAGAACAGGACAGTTGTCCAGTGCTCTTTTTGTCCATTTGTCAGAGTTATCCCACTGTATTGATTGGAATAATGCTTCAGTTTTATTTCATTCTAGCAACATTGTCAATAGAAATATTCTTGAGTCTGCCATTATCCAACTTTCAAATAACTTCAACATAAGCAAAGGTCTTTTTCAACTCGATCCTGTTGTTTTGAATTCCTTCAAAACAAATTTAGATAAAAAGGGTAGGACGCTAAATCTTTGGTAAACTTGTACGCTACTTTATTAACTTTTAATCTTCATTTTATTTTTATATATATCGAATCTTGACTCTAAAAGGCAAAGTGTTAAAACCGGGTAGATTTCCAGTATAAATTTGTATTTTTAATTCATTTGATCTTGTGCTAAAAATCGATATTTTTCCTTACAAATCTGTATGCCTCTTGGTTAATCCTCTAATCTTTAATTTTTAATATTTATTTTTACTTCTCCGTTTATTGCATATATATATATATATATATATATATATATATATATATATGTATGTGTGTAGATATGTATATATATATATATATATATATATATATATATATATATATATGTATGTTTGTGTGTATGTATGTTATTTATTTATTTTTTCTTTCTGTAACCTATATATAGGCCGTAACCTTTTATGTACTTCAGTGTTCCTGAGGATGTCATTAGACGAAAGCGCTTGAGCACCTTTTTGTGTTTCCTTTCCTTCGTGGTTTTATTCATCATATATATATATATATATATTTAGGGTGTGACCGTTGCCCTCCAAAAATCAAAAAATGGTCCTACAATGCTGTTCAAAGTTTTAGTGTTGTGTATTTATCTAGGAAACACCCCTGTAAATTTTCTTGGAGATCGGTGCATGTTTGAGCTAGCACCGTCGTACCAGCAAGTATTGCTATTTCAGCTTATGAACTTCATAAATAAGTGTGAAAATAGCACATTTTATCAGATTTTCATTTCCGGGTCTGGAACGCTGACCCACAAATTTTCCACGTATTATTTTATTGCATTTAATTTTAATGATGCTCTTTTCTTTTCCCTTGACAGTGATTTGATGTTGTGAATAGAGAATTTAATCATGGATACACGGCAAGATGATGAGTATGTCAGAATGTTATTGGGCACCGTACCCCGAGAAGAAGAAAAGGAAATAAAGGGCTGCAAACTGCCAACTAATAGGCAGGTCTTACTATGTCTGTTAGCAAACCTTCGGGATATGCATTGGGACCAGGCTTTATCTGCCACCATTGACAATGTGCTTTTGCATTACCAGAAGGCGAATGTCCCGACCATTACAGGCAGGAACAATATTGGCCGAGTGATTAAAACTTACTATGACAAAGACTACATGATGCTTATGAAAAAGAATGAGGATAGAAGACGGGCTGATGATCCTGGAATTATGAAGTTTAAATCAGAATTGAGCCTGACGATGAAATTTTATAAGAACACAGTGTTGAAAGACATGGCGGCTGCGAAAAAGGGGAAAACTCAGGCCGAACAAGATGCCATCGATACTGACATACTCTTTATGAAAAGCATGCTAAGTGACAGAGTAGCTACCTACTCTGGGGTAAAGAAAGTACTCACAGAAAAGGTTCAGAAGCGACAGAAAAGGCAGATGCGAGAAGAGAAGCGACAAGAGAGAGAGCAATGTGATCATGCTGAGAATGTACAGGCTGATATTGATTCACCTATTAGCTCTGATGAGGACGATGACATTGATGAGGCCAGCACTGCTGAACCAAAGAGAAAACATCGGAGAACAGTGAAAGAGGGAGTTTCAATTTTTGTGCCCCATGATATTCTGAAGTCGGCAGAACTTGTTTCATGCAGTGTTCGAAACAACATCTCGCCGACCCAGCTGAGTGCAATTGTGTACTCCCTTGTATCTGCATGTGGTGGAGATACATCAAAGCTGAGTCTAAATGCAAGGACGGCCCACTGATACCGAGCTTCCATCGTGTCAGAAATAAGTTTAAAAATCATGGATGAATGGCAACCATCAGACAAAGTACTGGTGCACTGGGATGGTAAACTTATGGACACGCTGGATTCCAAAGGCACTGATGACCGCCTGCCCATTCTTGTGTCTGGTGTCAATGGCACAAAGCTTCTTGGAGTCCCACCTCTTCCGCATTTGACTCAAAAAGCTGGCCTGGTTCAAGGAGACTTGATATCAACAGCAACCAAACAACTTCTGGTCGATTGGGAGTGTGAACAGAATGTCGTTGGTATGGTTTTCGACACAACTTCATCCAATACAGGTAAACCTATTTCAAACATCAGCGTGAATTTACCACGACATTAATACCAAAATACAGTGAATGATTTAACAGAAATCTGCAAAAAGCACGTGCCTGAAATGGTGGCCTTAAACTACAATTACATTTTTTTTTCAGGACAAAAAACAGCTGCTTGCGTCTCCCTCCAAAAGGAATTAGAGCGTGCCGTATTCTGGTGCGCCTGTCGCAGGCATGTGGGCGAAGTCATCCTAGGTGTTTGCTGGGATTGCTTGAAAGTGGAGGGCTCTTCAAGTCCAAACATAATGGTTTTCCAGAGGTGAGTCATAAGCTTTACAAAATAACAAGGAATATTATTATCTAATGAACAAATTTAGTGGAATTTCTTTTATTAGACTTATAAGATATACTAACACCAAGCAAATGATCGATCATATCAATCTTAATACCCCTAAAACAATATTATAGATTAGTACGAAATACAATAATCCCAATAATTGCATTTCTAGGTTCAAGAACCATTTCTCTCAACTGGCGTACAATGAAAAAAGAAATACTACTACCCCGCAATGCCTGGAGTGTTTGAGGAGCGCCAGCAGGAGATGGCTGACTTCTTCCGTGAATCTCTAGCCCAATCATTTACACGTGGCGACTACAAGGAGCTGGTAGAGCTTTGTCTGCTGCTTGTAACTAAAGGATCCGAGCCAGTGAACTTCACAATGGTCTACCCCGGCGCACTTCACAAAGTAAGGTGGATGGCTAAACTGCTCTATACCCTCAAGATTGTTCTTTTGTCAGGCCAGATCAAAGAGCAGTTTCCCAAAGCCGAGGTTGTGACTAAAAGTCAAATCAGCAAGTTAGAACGGTTTGCTGTGTTCACAGTCGCTGTTTATGTCCCATGGTGGATTGTTTGCCCCGTTCCAGCAAGTGCGCCACTGAATGACTTGAGTTTGGTCGAAACCTTGGCTGAATTTGCCCCATATGACGCCACAATAGTTGACAAAGCACGTGTGGCACTCGGTAGACACACTTGGTACCTAACTGAGGAGTTGGCCCCACTGGCTTTGTTCTCGTCCCAAGTACAAGAAAGGACAAAAGAGGAGATGAGGAAGGCCCTTCTTTGCCATGAAGGCACTGAAGTTACTAAGAGAGTGGGGCTCAATCATGGGGGCTATGGGGAAAACAATATCTTCCCCCTGTCCCAGAAAGTGGCACTGCCCTGGTGGACCTAATTGGGCCTGACTCAAGCCGGTTCTTCACCACTTTAGGCATGCCCTATCAGTTTCTCCACAGTCCAGCCAGTGAATGGGCGGATCATGACGACTACTTGAACATGAAACGGGTTGTGGACAAGCTTCAGGTCGTCAATGAGGCTGCAGAGCGTGGTGTAAAACTTTGCCATGACTTTCTTAATGTTGCCAGGGATGAGGAGCGCTTTCAAGAAGTCCTTCAAGTAGTTGAAAATGACAGACTCCGCGTTCCTAATCAGCGCAAACGATCATCTGTTTCCAAACAGAAATCATGGTTTCTTGCTCTAGAGAAATAATACCTTGTGAATATATGATAAAACCCCTTAATGTACCATGAGAGAATAAGAATGATTAACTTTTTTGTGTTAGTGATAACAGCTTTTAATTAAGACAGGCAAATGATTTGTGTTAATATCCCTTATGATGGTTGTGTAATTTCATATATAGGCGCGTATGCCGTATAAGCAAAATCGCTATTTTTCAAATTGCTGGTGCTCACTCGAATATGCATGAATCTTCAAAAAGTTGCACGTGGGTATTTTTTATGTCAATATGCAACACCAAAATTTTGAACAGCATTGTAGGACAAAGTTGGGGCAACTGTCACACCCTAATATATATATATATCCAAATCCTGACTCTCACTCATCTTATATTTCTGCCCGGAATCGTGCAAAATCTGTTCTTTGACTCGCCAAAAATTCCTTCATCCGACAAAAATGTGAAAATTTATCCAGTTTTAATTCTTCTGGTTCTTTTTGGCATCTAACTAAGAACCTCTTCAACAACTTTACTTTGTCTTCTTTCCCTCCTCTTTTTCACTCTCATGGCTCAGTTGCCGTCTCTTCTACTGATGAAGCTGAACTCTTCGCTCAAACTTTCGCTTACAACTCAACCCTGGATGATTCCGGTGCTGTTCCTCCATCTCCTCCTCCCTCTGACTTTATTATGTCTGAAATTAGAATCTCTTCCAAAGATGTTTTTTCTGCCCTATCTAGGCTCAACTCTAGAAAGGCGTACAGTCCTGATGGTATTCCTCCTGTTGTTCTCAAGAACTGTATTTCTGTGTTGACACCCTGTCTAGGCAAACTCTTTCGTCTTTGTCTCTCATCTACTACTTTTCCTTCCTGCCGGAAGTTCGCTTTCATTCAGCCTGCCCCACAGAAGGGTAACCACTCTCAACCCTCCAACTATCGTCCAATTGCTTTGATTTCTTGCCTTTCTAAAGTTTTTGAATTTATCCTTAATAGGAAGATTCTTAAACACCTTTCTTCTTACAGTCTTCTTTCAGATCATCAGTATGGGTTCCGGAAGGGACGCTCTACTGGCGATCTTCTTGCATATCTCTCTGACTCTTGGTTGTCCTCCTTTCTGGATTTCGGTGAAACTTTTACTATTGCGCTAGACATATCAAAAACTTTTGATAGAGTCTGGCACAAATCTTTAATTTTGAAACTGCCTTCCTTCGGTTTCTAGCCTTCTAGATGTGCTTTCATTTTTAATTTCCTTTCTGGCCGATCTATAGCTGCAGTTGTAGATGGCTACTGTTCCTCTCCTAAAGCTATTAACAGTGGTGTTCCTCAAGGTTCTGTGCTGTCACCCACTCTTTTCCATTTATTTATTAATGATCTTTTAATTCGTATTTCCTGTCCTATTCACTCCTATGCTGATGATTCCGCTCTTCACTTCTCCAACCGCTTCCCAAAGCGTCCCTCTGAACAGTCACTTCATGACTATTCCCTTACCTTCACAACACACAATTCAATCCTTCTTCTTCTCTTAACATTCTTGGTGTTTCCTTTTCTCGTGATCTTTCCTGGAAAGATCACATACACTCTCTTTCCAAAACAGCTTCTAAGAGGTTAGGTGTGCTGTAGTGCCTCCGCAGTTTCTTCAATCCCGCTTAGTTGCTGTCTCTGTACAGGGGGTCTTTTTCGTCCCTGTATGGAGTATACTTCTCATGTGTGGGGTGGCTTAACCCACACAACCGTACTTGACTTGGTGGAATCAAAGGCTTTTCGTCTCATCAATTCCCCGCTTCTTATTGACTGTCTTCAATCTCTCTCTCTCTCTCTCTCTCTCTCTCTCTCTCTCTCTCTCTTCGCCGCAATGTTGTCTCACTCTCTCTTTACTATCGCTATTATAACGGACATTGCTCTTCTGAACTTTCTAACTGCATGCTTCCTCCTTTAACCCTTTAAGCCCTGAATTTTTTGTAGGATTAAGTTATGAATGCGTGTATTTGAAACGTTAGCAATTTGTACCAGTCGTCCTTAAAGGGTTAAAGAGAGCAGAGCAAGCAGCACCAGACTTTTGACACTTTCTCATTCCTTTTCTGTCTAACTCTCTAACGCAAGGGTTAAGTATTTCTCGTATTTTTAATATTTCATCTAGTGAACTGATCAACTCTGGAACAATCTTCCTCAGTTCATCTTTCCTCCTGTCTCTGACCTCCGATCTTTCAAACGCAGAGTGTCTAGGGATCTTGAAAACCCCGGACCTTGATTTTGGTTTTCTGCTTCTTCTAGGGGGGGGGGGCGCTTTTGCGGCATTCGCCCTTGAACCTTCCTTCCTGCATAAAAAAAAACAGGATGAGAGAAAAGTCCTTAAGGATTTTATACATACAACTATTTAGTTGACAACATTATACAATTATACAGATAAGTGTTCAAATGATGAAAGAAATCAAATATAAAGCCTATAAGAATTTTATTTATACAAATATTTTGTTAAATTGTAACTTAGCCTTCAACGAGTTCTCCATCCGCTATGATACATTTCTGGATTCTCTCTATGAAATTCTTCATTGTTCTTCTGAACATATCGAGTGGGATCCTTTTCAGTTCTTCATCTATTCTGCGGCAAAGGGCACTCACATTTGGCTAGATGAAACCAAGAGTGTAGAGTTTGTCACGCAAATAAGACCAAAGCCAGAAATCATATGGGGTTAAATCAGGTGATCTGGCTGGCCACTCGATGGCACCTTGCCCCCCAAGCCATCGTCCTTCAAGGTACGTATCCAGAATCTCACGGGTAGCTGCAGAGTAATATGGCGGCGCTCCATCATGTTGATGGAGCGCAAAACTTTGTCTCTCAATACCTGGCAATAACGTTTTCCATCCATCCTATCTCTCGATATGTCAAAGGAAACGAGTCCTGAATAACCATTGCATGCCCAAACTGTTAGTGTCGCCTTTTTAACGGGTTTACCCAATCGTATTTTGGGATTTTTTTCGCCCACTAATGAACAGTGTGTTTGTTTCCTTTACTCCTTAAATTGAAGACACATTCATCTGAAAATATGATCTTTCGAACGAAATCTGGATCACTATTAAACTTTTGTCTCATTGTTTCAGCAAACTGCAGCCGTCTATCAGAATCATCATCGTATATGAGCTGAGAGTAAACGGGTCTGTAATCGTGGTACCCCTGTGATTTCAATATTTTTGCTATTGAAAATTTGGAAATACCCAATTCGTGTGCGACTTCTCTCGCTGAAGTTGTTGGATCGACTTGAAAAGTGATCAAGACATTTTTTTTGTTGGTGTCTCCTGTCGCCGTTACTGGCCTTCCGGTTCTTGGATGATCTTTTACCAGGCTTCCTCAGGGCATTTTTTTCCACATCTTCACTGAGGGAGTAGTTCTCAAAACGGACACTTTAAAAGACCAAGGAGGGGGACATTGAAAATAATTACATATATGCCTGTGATTGGCGTCACAAAGTAGCAGGTGGGAAAGCATGCGCAATATGGTACAAAGATACTGTAAAATTGATATTATACTGTACACATGATATAAGAACATAAGAACAGCTACTAAAAAAATTTATTCCTCACTTCAAACCTACTGCATAGTTTAAATGCTTTATATTTATGCCCTCTTTTATTTCCATATTTATCAAAGCTAAACATTGAATTTAAATTAATTTTGTCTATTTTATTTATAAGTTTATACATTTCTATCATGTGTCCCCTAACCCATCTATATGGGTATGCCATACTTTGGGAGGTGATATCGAGTAAAAAAGTTAATACAACATAATTGCTATTTCCAACCATGCAGAGCTACGGACGTTTTAAGATGTGCAAACAACAAATCCCTACTTGTGTGTAATTCGATAGATAGCAGCACTGGTGGTAATTTCGGTTAACAAAGTTACCACTACTAATCTTCAGTTTTTTCTTTCAGTTGGTTCTGATCTGTGGTACGAGACACTGTGCTGCGCTAAGGTGAGCAATCAAAATGAATCAACAGTTCACACCCGCTGAATACGCTGATATCCATTTCATTTATGGATTCTGCGATGGTAACAGCAGTTGGCAGTTGAGGAATATCGAAGCCGTTTTCCGAACAGCCGAATACCGAACAGGCAAGTGTTTAGTGACACACACCAGAGATTAAGGGAAACAGGGACAATTGTTCCACGTAACCAAAAACATGTAGCACGACGGTCCGTTGCTGTGGAGGAGCACATACTGCACCTAATACAACGTAGCCCAACTACCAGTGTTCGAAGGATTTCTAAATGAATTGGTGAATCTGCATCGCGTGTATGGCGAACCATACATGATGAGGATTTGTATCCCTATCATTTGCAACGTGTGCAAGCTCTTCAACCGGATGATTACGATAAACGTGTTCAATTTTGCCAGTGGATGGTTATGCATCGCCAAATTCTTAATCGCATATTGTTTAGTGATGAATCACAATTCACTCGGGATGGAATTAACAACAGACGAAATTCTCACTTGTGGTCCGCCGATAATCCCCACGGTATCGTTGAAGGAAACTTTCAACATCGATTTTCGGTGAATGTTTAGTGCGGTATAATTGGAGATCAGCTGATTTGACCGTTCGTTTTGGAACAACGATTAACTGCTGATATTTATCTGAACTTCCTAACGAACGAATTGCCGCTTTTGATGGAGGACGTGCCCTTGGAGACAAGACGCAGGATGTTCTTTCAGCACGATGGGGCGCCACCACATTTTGGTCGTCATGTTACGGATTACTTGAATCAGCGGTACGGAAGTCGTTGGACTGGTCGTATGGTCCAATATCGTGGCCCCCGAGATCTCCGGACCTAACCCCGTTAGATTTCTTTTTATAGGGCCTTATGAAAGGGATGGTTTATAAGACCAAACAAACGAGAGAGGAACTCTTGCGTCGGATTATGGATACCGCTGCTTACATACAAGAACATCCCGAAATGATTCAGTGAGCAGTGGAATCTTGTTTGGAACGAGCAAGATTGTGCATTGAAAACTGAGGCGGACATTTTGAACATTTATAAGGTGTATCTTATAAAATGTAGCAATGAATACATCAGATTAATACTCTCGTTTATTTTTTTTCGTGCACCTTAAAACGTCCACAGCTCCGCAACGGTTGGAAATAGTACGAATGTTGTATTAACTTTTTTACTCGATATCACCCACTCAAATCACCCCACAAAGTATGGTAGACCGGTTGTGAAACACCCTGTATATTCAATTGCCTAAGCCTATCTTTGTAAGATAAATGACGCAATTTTCTCCGACTGAAAGGGCACTTGCCCCGTCAGTGACTTCAAAAAATGGGGAGGCAACTGCCCCCCCCCCAACTTTCAATGTAAAAAAAAGCCCTGGACTCTCTGTTTGCAAAAGTTTGAGCTTCCAGTAACGAAGAGTGGTTGCATTTGGTGGTGGTTTATTATATTTTTCTTGAAATAAACGCAAACTTTCTTCACAATTATTATTATAAGAAATAGCCCACGATACAAGATACAATTTTTTTTCATTGCTGTATTCCGTCCTTACTGACATGGCGCTGACTGGGGCCAGGGGCTAGGGTCCTGTTCTAACCTGGCCTTGTATAGTTGCTTTGAAAAGTATCGCATACATTGCAGTGATATCATTGGAATTTATTTATTATTAACAAATTATGTGCGTATATAAAATTCTTAACCCTATATGGACAGCTGTTACAAATTTCTACCCTTTCATATACACGCATTTACAACTTAACCCTAAAGAAAATTCTGTCCACAGAAGGTTAAAAACTTTTCTCCCACCCTGTATATATAGGGTGTCCCAAAAAAAACTATATACTCTTTATAGCATCATATATTTTATAATTTAAAAAAAACCAAACAATATATTGTTATAGCAATTGCCAATGAAAGGTAAATTAGTAATCTAAGTGGTCAAAATGTTATAGCGAGTTGTTTGCATATAAAATTTAATTAACTACGCCAAGTGCTCAAAATGTTCTCCGGCGGCATGAATGCACTTTTGAATGCGTCGACTAACTGATTCGCAGACATGGACTAATGTGGATGCTGTGATGGTCCCGCACTTTTGCCTAATTGCATCTTTAAGGTGTTCGAGTGTTGCGGGTCTTGTACCATAAACTGCATCCTTCAGGTAGTCCCACAAGTAAAAATCAAGTGGAGTCAAGTCCGGTGAACGTGGAGGATACTCAACGCTTCCTCTTCGTCCTATCCAACGGTTAGGCAACGTTTCATCGAGGTACCTTCTGACATCACAATGATAATGAGGGGGGGGGCTCCATCTTGTTGAAAGTAAAAGTCGTCGTTTCCAAACAACTTCCGAACTGCAGGTATAATTTCTGTCCGCACGCAGCATGTCGAGATATGCGGCACTGGTAACTGTCCCATTAAAGAAAAATGGTCCAACCAAACCCCTGGATGATAAACCACACCATGCTGTTAATCCTGGTAAATTAACATGTTCATCCACATAAACGTGTGGATTATCAAGTGACCAGTACCTGCAGTTGTGTCGATTTACTGTGCCATTCAGCTTGAAGGTAGCTTCATCAGACCACACGATTTTGTTGTATTGAAAGTGCATTCATGCCGCCGGAGAACATTTTGAGCACTTGGCGTAGTTAATTAAATTTTATATGCAAACAACTCGCTATAACATTTTGATCACTTAGATTACTAATTTACCTTTCATTGGCAATTGCTATAACAATATATTGTTTTTTTTTTTTTAATTATAAAATATATGATGCTATAAAGAGTATATAGTTTTTTTTGGGACACCCGTATATATATATATATATATATATACACACACACACACACACAACACACACACACACACACTGTGTATATATATGGGATGAATTTTACATTTAAACACATGAAATGAATGAATGATGCAAACCCACAAGAAAAAAGAAAAATTATTATAAGGCCTTTCGTGTATTCACCATTACACCTCGACAGGGAGATGTCATTCTCATGTCACCTCGTCATTTCCTGACAAAGTATATTGTTGAATACACGACAGAGCTTGGAATAATTTTTTAATTTTTCTTGTGGGTTTACTTTATATATAATACATGGGATTGAACTCAGAATGGTCCCCTGAGGTTTTTTCATGATACACACAGACCGTGCATGGAACAAGGAACTCTTCTGGGAAAATTAAATCCACTATAGTCCGAATAAGTAATGGTAAATGACAAACACTATAGGTTTTCTTTTTCATGATGTTAACCCGACGTGGGCAACGGGTCACTCGCAACTCGCAAAGAGGTCCCAAAAATATAGCTTCCCTCACCAGCTATCTGCAAAGCAGATAGCATCCAGCTTTTGGACAGGATCTAGGGGTTACAGCTACACCTAGCCTACTATATCCAGAACCTCAATATAAGTAAAAGACTCGTTGCATTCGCGTCGGATTGAATACATCAAAGAAAAAGGGGTAACTATTGTATTTTTAACCAAAAACCAAAACTTAAACCTCAACTGGCAAAATTGAGCGTCCACTTTTCAAGGCGCATAACATGTCATTTACCATTACTTATTCGGACTATAGTGGATTTAATTTTCTCAGAAGAGTTCGTTGTTCCATGCACGGTCTGTGTGTATCGTTATATATATATATATATATATGAAAATTATTTCACGAAAGTGACACGTGAAGAATATTTATGATGAATAAAACCACGAAGGGAAAAGAAACACAAAGTGGTGCTCAAGCGCTTTCGTCTAATGACATCCTCAGGAACACTGGAGTGAAAGGAGAGTTCAAGACAATATATAGGTTACAAAAATAAACATATATATATATATATATATATATATATATATACCATATGTCCCACAAAAAAGTACACCCAACTTTAGATTGTACTAACTCCTCCAAAAATTGAGATATTTTGGATCTGTTTGTTTGATTTAATATAGCAAATTATTCTTTGTTAACGTTCAAAATTTATTCATGTTTAAACGATTTAGTGTTTAAGCATCTGCTTTTAACTGAAGGGTACAGCAAAATGGGTTGCGCCGAATGATCATTTCTCCCAGCCAGATAGCTCCTCTTGCTTTAACCAATGTGCTACTTTTTACGTCGAAGGATATTGCAAATATTTTTTTTAAATAATTCGAACTCTTGTATCTAAGATACGAGTCATACGTATAAATGAAGAATCTGAATTACTAAATTTATAAATAACTTTGAAACCCTTATCATGCAGTTTACACGAAGGCAGCGCGTTCTCATGGTCACAACTTATCTGCAAACTAAAAGCTTAAAACAAGTTCAGAATACCTTCGAACTGCAATTTCCCGATAGAGCTTCTCCAACTAAACATACAATTTTGAAGAATGTTCGGAAATACAAAGAAGAAGGAACGGTCCTCAATTTGAACAAAGGACGTTCAGGCCATCCGAAGACGGCAAGAACAGACGAGAACATTCATCATTCAGCCCTGACTTGACCCCGTGTGATTACTTTTTATGGGGTCATTTGAAAAATAGAGTATTTGCATCACAACCTATAAATTTAGATGATTTGAGGACTCGCATCACAGCTGAAATCAACTTGTTAAAAGACAATCTAGATCTTATCAAAAGAGTGATGGGGAAGATGAGAGCTCGACTCCAGATTTGTATCAATAGGAATGGCGGTCATGTTGAAAGAGAACGAAACTAAGCATAACTTTTGCAATAAGGAATAAAGAAAAATCTGCTTTGTATCTTATTAAAATTATGTTAAAGTATCTATTATTATGTATTTGTCTTTTCATTACATCGATAGCACACACATTATTTTTTCATTGACCAATTTTGCGCAATCCATTTTGTTGTACCCTTCAGTTAAAAACAGATGCTTAAACACTAAATCGTTTAAACATGAATAAATTTTGAACGTTAACAAAGAATAATTTGCTATATTAAATCAAACAAACAGATCCCAAATATCTCAATTTTTGGAGGAGTTAGTACAATCTAAAGTTGGGTGTACTTTTTTGTGGGACATATGGTACAGTAAGTATAGAAATAAAAATTGTGGGAGGAGCAAACACATTTGTACGGAAAAATGACAATTTTAGCACTTTGCCCGAAATTCAACATAAATTCAAATGGCTTGTTTCCAGCCAATTTTTTTTATAGTTATTGTCTGAATGGTAAACAGGTCACAAAAGAATAAAGAAATAAAAATAAATATAAATTGGAGAAAATTACAAATAATGCCTTAGTGATATATACGTCACAACCGAAATAAACATAAAGAAATAAACCAACAGATAAAAAAAACACAAAAATTGTAAGTGGAGTCTACAAATTCAAGCTCAAAAGGAAAGTTTACAATCAATTTAATAGATGATGCCAAAATGATATATATGTCACAAAGAAATAAAATAAAGAAATAAACAAAAAAAAATAAATTTGAAAGATAAATTGTAAGAGAGGCACCCAAATTTATAAGGGAAAAAATTACCAAAGGTTTTTTAGTTATTGTCTGAATCATGCATACTATGGTCACAAACGAATAAAAAAGTACAAGTAAATATAAATTGGAAAACAAAATGATGCCTAGATGATATATAAAGAACTATAAAAATATATACGATATATATAAGGTATATAAACGCAATATATAAGGAATATATATATATATATATATTATATATATACACACACATCAGAAAAATTACCAAAGGTTTTTATAGTTATTGTCTGATATATCCGTAGGTCACAAAAGAATAAAGAAATAAAAATAAATATAAATTGGAAAAATTACAAATAATGCCTCAATGATATATAAAGACAAAAAAAAATTATATAAGAAATACGTACAACTACACATGTACACATATACACCCGCAAAACCAAATATATCAAATATATATATATATATATATACTGTATATATATATATATATATATATATATATAGAGTATGTTATATATATATATATTTAATATATATATATATATATATATATATATATATATATATGTATATACATACATACACATACACATACATACACATACATATACATATATATAAGAAATACGCATACAACAATAAATTGAAAAATAAAATTGTAAGAGAAACAAAAATTTATAAGGAAAAAGAGACAAACAACAAATTTTTACCAAAGGTTTAGCAACCTGCCCTTTTTGTTTAAATCCATTCTGAAGGAATTCAGAGCAACGGGATCGAGTTGAAACAGACCTTTACTCATGTTAAAGTTATTTGTAAGTTGAATTATAGCAGACTCAAGAATATTTCTATTAACAATGTTGCTAGAGTGAAACAAAACTGAAGCATTATTCCAATCAATACAATGGGATAACTCTGACAAATGGACAAAAAGGGCACTGGACAACTCTCCCGTTCTAACGGAATATTGATGCTGTTTTACACGCGTTTGCAAATCCTTTCCCGTCTGACCTATGTAAAAGGAATCACATTGCTTACACCCAATTTTATAGATAATGCCTAAATTATTGGTAAGGCTATTTTTTACTATGATGTTTTTCACAATATTGTTATATGAAAAAACTACACTGATATCCAAAGGTTTAAGTACATCAGCAATGCCTAAGAAGCCCGGGAAAAATGGAAGTACTAAAATATTCTTTGACAAGGTGCGAGTGTTATTATTGACACGATAGAAGGTTCGTTTAGCCTTATTAAGACAAGATTCAATGAACGCAGATAGGTAACACAGCTCACTTCCAATACCGTTGATATTTTCCAATTCAGCATCGATGTATTCCGGACTGGCGATCCTAAGAACGTGGAGAAACATTGAGGAAAATATGGCCTTCTTAATAGGGGTGTCATGTCCAGAGTAAAAGTGTACGTAGGACAAATTGTTTTTTTTTTTCCGATATATACTAAACTTAAAACCTGGGCTATCCCTATGTAGACGCACATCCAAAACGGGATTGAGTTGTCTTGTTCCACTTCTAAAGTAAACTTAATGGAGGGGACTTGGTCATTTAACTGAAGGAGGAAATCATCCAGGTCACGATTCATGGGCCAGATACACAAAATATCGTCGACGTACCGCAACCATGGGATGCCAACCCCCAGGATTCTCGGAATGTAAGTAATTTAAAAAATCTCCATATAAATGCGGTACGTCGACGATATTTTGTGTATCTGGCCCATGAATCGTGACCTGGATGATTTCCTCCTTCAGTTAAATGACCAAGTCCCCTCCACTTTGTGTTTCTTTTCCCTTCGTGGTTTTATTCATTATATATATATATATATATATATATATATATATATATATATATATATATATATATATATATATATCGGGTGGCCCAAAAAAAAACGCCTTCAGATTTGAACATCAATAACTTCAAAAATATGCAATTCACACTTCCAAAATTTACATAACTTTTAGCTCAGTCTTTTGATAAGCCATCATACAAATTTCAGACCTCTATCTACATAAAATACTTTTTCCACAGCTGAGGGAACAATGAGGTATGGTGAAAAAAACGAATATCATAAACTGAAAAAAATTTATTATTCACATCTTATCAACAAATATGATCAATATGTCCGCCGTCCTACTTACAAACTAATCTTTAATTGCATTTCTGTAAACTTTTCTGTTTGGCCTTCATAAATCTTCTCTGCTTGAGTGTTCCATATGCAGGGGCGGAATTTAGTTTCCTGGCGCCAAGGGCCATACTGATTTAGCCGCCCTTCGGACACTTACAAAATTACCATTTAGCAATAAATATCATAGTTATTTGATATAGGGGTTTTCAGTAAAATGCAATCAAATGGTTTAGGCATTTACTCTAGCAAAATATATCTTAACATATAATACAGTTTTATATCAGTCATAATATACAGGGTGTTTCTAAAGTAACCATCTATTTTGGTGAAATAGGGGGATTTTAAACAATTGTTATATTGGCATAATGGTATGTGCATTGTTATACAAAATTCATGTATTTATAATATTTCAATTGCTTTACACGATTTTTTGTTAATTATTTTATTTTATTTTCAGACCCATATCATTGATGATGAATGTGCAAGAACGGGTTTATGTAGTAACATGCAGGATAAAAGGCATGAAGTGCAATGAAATTAGAGAAAAGTTTGAGAGAAGGTTTCGTAAAACAGGACCTAGAGACCAGGCTATTCGCGAATTAGTAAACAAATTTATGAGGACTGGATCTGTACATGACGAGCGTAGATCTGGACGGCCAAGAAGATCTCACGAAAGAATCGAATCTGTTCAAGAAGCATTCGAAGAGGATCCACAATTATCGATTCGGAGGGCATCCCACAGATTAGAAATTCCACAAACAACGGTTTACAGAATTCTACGTTATGATTTAAAAAAAAAGCCATACCACATTCAAGTGTTCCACAACTTACAAGAAGAAGATTATCCACGAAGAGCAACAATGTGTGCCGAGCTTACAAATATATATATATATTTTCATGTTTTAAAGGTATTTTTTTATAATTCATATTATTTCGCAAAATAGATGGTTACTTTAGAAACACCCTGTATTATATATATTATGATAATATATATATATATATATATATATATATATATATATATATATATATATAAATAACAATTCCTTAAATGTGTGAACAGAAATGCATCATTGTAGGTTAGCTTTACGATCTTTATGTTTAGTTACTAAATCGACTGTTGTAGAACACTCAAAGCAGTTTCCGCCGAAATTGCTGAGCAGCGAAGGAGTCAATAAGATCTGTATAGCTAAGAGCTCTTGTGAGTTCCGATTCAATACTAAGGAGAGCTAAAGAGTTGAGACGATTTTCTGATATCACTGACCGTGGTAGTTCTTTAGTCGTCGCAGTATAGAAAAAGATCTTTCGGCAGAACAGTTGGCAGCCGGCGTACATAGGAAGATCCTGAGCGCAATATCAACATATGGGTAAACTTCTTTTAATCCTTTTGCTTGGATCATCTCACTCATCTCAAGAATGCTCGTAGGGGTTTTCTCCAAATTCAGAAGAAACCCACGGAAATGAAGACACTCATTAACAAATGCTTCCGCCAAGTCATCCTGTAAAATTCCCAAAGCTTAATAACATTGGCAGTTATATTTGTCGGATTCAAGGTGGTGACTTTTGTAAAAAATGCAAACCGTGCATGGAGGTTTTCATACACATCTTTGCGACGGTTTAATTCTGACAATAATCTGTCAAGTACCACAAGATAAGTATTAATGAAGAAATTCCTCCGTCCGTCTAATTCTACCTCGCCTTCGCGAGTTTCGTCGACTCGAAGTTTTCTTTTCTTTTTTCTTTTCATTTAACTTCATATTCGCGGATAGATGATTTCTTAATTGCTGCTTCTTCATAAAAGTCGAAGTTGTCTCTTGCATCTTTTACATAGAATGTCAATGATGCATACAGTTTTTCTACGACACCAAGATCAATGTTAACTGCTTGGAGCTGTTTACTAGTAGCATTGAACCTTTCCAGAATGTCACCCCACATTAAAGAAAGAATTGTGGTTTCAAGGCGTTGCAGTTGATTGAGGTAGCCTGATGCTTCACTGCGTGTGCAAGGCTTTTCTGATTCATCTTCTTCATTGGACGTAAGTGCCTCTATAACCTCTTCCCAGTCTTTATTGAGACTCCTACACGCTTCTTCACGGGCTGACCATCGAGTGTCTGATAAGCTCTTTAGCGTTACATTTTCAGATTTGGTAAAATGATTTTGTAGTATTTCCCAACGGTGAGTGGAGGCAGTGAAGAACACGTAAAGATTTTGGAGAAGTGCGAAAAAATCAATGGCTTCCTTACAGCAACTTGCTGCACACTGTCCAATCAAATTTAATGAGTGTGCAGAGCAGGCTACGTAAACTGCTACTGGGGACGCTTCTTTTATTTTGGCTTGCAAGTCAGAGTAAGTCCCTGACATGTTGCGAGCTTTATCATACAACTGTCCTCTGCAATTTGCAATGTCGAGATCATGCATTTTTAATATGCTGGAAACTGAGTTGAAAAGCTGCTCTGATTTGTGGCCTACGCTGGAAAGGAATGCCAAAACTAGCTCTGCGGGATGCCCATCTTCTTTTACGTATCTCAGAATAACTGCAAGTTCATCGAAATGTGATATGTCTGGGGTGGAGTCCACAATAATAGAATAGTACTTCGCACATTTCACTTCCTCAGTTATTTGTTTGGTAGCTTTGTCAACCATTAGTTTGATGAATTGCTCACATGTAAACGAAGACAAGTATGAGGTATGACCTTTTCCTGGATTTTTGTATTTTGCAATATGTTCCGCCAGAAAAGAGTCAAATTCAGCAATAAGTTCCAAAGTCATTATAAAGTTTCCACTGTGGACAGAACCAAATTTCTCAATGTGGCCTAAAAGGTAAACCATGAGATGCCAGTGACCGGAACACTGTAACAACTTGTAAAACATTCCTCCAATACTTCTTCTCATCAATTTGATAGAAAAGTTGTCTGTCAATTCTTCAGGGAGTTGAACTTCTCATTTTCATACTAACACACACATGACTTATGTTCAAAGGAATTTTCATGGCTTGTTAATGCTTCACTGCCATGCTTCCAGTCATTAAATCCTTCCTTACCAATTTTAGTAGTTCCACCAAATAACTGACATGGAACGCAGAAAATTGAGGCTGTGCTCTCCGAATACATTAAATATATTCTCTTCACCTTCTCTCCGTTGACAAGCTGTGTTTAAAAAATGTCTGAATCGTTCACCAAAACGTCTCTTTGAATGAGAAAAGTTCATATTTTCTAGGTCCTGATTTATGCTATGCTCTGACACATAATGATGTGAGGTATCATTAACTTCCCAAAAGCTGGGTCTTGTCCAATGGAAGTATTGCTGGAGGTAGTTGTGTTGCAAAGGAAATGTTGCATAAGGCTATGCAACAAGGGGAGGGGAATGTTGCAAGATGTTATGCAACAAAGGGGGAGAGGGAATGTTGTAATAGCAACAAGGGGTTATGCAACTTGGAGGCGGAGTTATCCCCCAAGAGAAAGAGATGAGAAGAAGAGAGAGAGGAAGAGAGGTGTTCACCTGGCAGGAGCCAAGCGCATATTAAGACTTCAACCGAGCGGCCGTTGTCTTAATATGTTCCTAATCAGCCAGTTGGCTTATCTGGCGAAGCTGCCAGATTGCGCTATTTATTTAATTAAAGCATATATTCTCGCCAGTTGGCTTAACCAGCCAGTTGACTTAGAAGGCGTAAATGGCTTGTTCAGGTGTACATTACTGAGTTGTCAGATTGCGTTTATTTATTTAATTAAAGCATATATTCTGGCTTAAACAGCCAGTTGACTTAGAAGTCGTAAATGGCTTGTTCAGGTGTACATTATTAGGGTTGTCAGATTGCGCTATACAGATATTTTTGACAGTTGGCTTAGAAATCCGTCAGCCGTTTTAAAAGACGGTCGGTTGATGTAATTAAATTTCGTTTACAACCAAAATAATTAAATAAAACACCATTACATTATTCTGTTTATTTAGACGAATTAATGGATTCAATTTCACGAAATATATAGAAAATAAATATACTATGGAATATATATGATCAAAAATAATAATAGCATAAGAAATACGAACGATGAATATATATATATATATATATATATATATATATATATATATATATATATATATATATATATATATATATAATAAAAAATATACAAAACGATGTAGTATAACCATCAGTACATTAATACAGGGAAAAAAAATATATATATATAAACACATATATATACAGTTATATTAAATAATTAAATATATTAAAAATAATAATATACAAAACAAAGGAGTATAATCAGTTGCATATTAGTACAGGAAATATATACAGGGTGTCCCAGGAGGAAATGTCAAGAATGCACCATTTGACTCTTTGGGTATTTCTAAGTAGAAAGTATTATATCGACATGTGCCTGATTCCCAACCGTTACCGAGATACAGGCCTCTACATTTGGATAACTAAAACATAATAAAAAGCCGATCTTAGATAATATTCAATGACATTTAGTGATACATTGGCAACTGTGCAGATCCTCACATTATTTATTTACATTATTTATTTAGGTACGTCTTAACACCTGCTCACTGAGTCACGTTTCTTTTCAGGGTGTGTTGTGTACTCTGCAAACGTGGAGGTGCAGTGCTCAAGCAACATTTCAAGGCATGCCGGCTGGATGCGTTTTCCTTGGCAAGACTCGATGGATCGGAGGCTCGCCGCGTGCATTGAAGAAGGAGGGGGTCACTTTGAAACCATTCTGCAATAAGTGCAATAGTGTATTGTATGTTTTTACTTTTTGTAAACCACAAGTGTCATTAAATAGTATCTAAGATCGCCTTTTTATTATGTTTTAATTACCCAAATGTAGAGGCCTGTATCTCGGTAACGGTTGGGAATCAGACCCATATCGATATAATACTTTCTACTTAGAAATACCCAGAGTGAAATGGTGCATTTCTTTCACTTTAAATACGTATAAAGGCAGTGTTTATTAAAATACATTTCATTTTCAAAATGTAATAGAATCTACAGACATTATTTAATTGTTTTGTCAACGCCTGTTTTCAAACTGACGTCCGTTCTGGTCCAGGCACTGCTGATAACGCGAAGCAATGGAATCGCAAACATCACGAAACATTTCGTTTGGTATTTGTGTGCATTCTCGTTCAATGGCTGCTCTCAATTCAGCGACTGTTGCAGGTTTTATAGCGTAGACTTTGTCTTTTCAGTATCCCCATAAAAAAAAGTCTAGTGGTGTGAGGTCTGGTGAACGCGGAGGGTATTCTACGAAACCCCTTCGTCCAATCCACATCCACATCGTGCCAAGTACCACTCGCAATACTCCACTCTTCGGTCCGGATCATCTTCATTAATAGCATGGACTAATCTTGGAATGTAACTTTTCCATTGACAGCGCTTCAAAATGCGTTGGACAGACGATTCTGAAATTCCTACCTCACGACTCGCTTGCCGCACAGATTTTCTTGGACTTTGGTGATACGTTTCCAGTACTCTTTCTTGCTTTGTGGGGCTTGTCGATGTCCGTGGTCTTCCGGAACGCTTCTTGTGGACATTCTGAACAGTTCCATCGGCTTCAAACTTATCTCTAATTCGAGTGATGGTAAGTCGCGTTGGTGGATCTGTTTGAAACTCCCTCCTAAACTGTCTTTGCACTTCAACTGCGTTTTCACACTTCCATTAGCATTTTAGAATGAATTTCCTTTGTTCAAAGCTTAGTCTGACTGCCATTATTAATTCTAATGGGTTTAACTTGGAAAGAAAGAAACATCAATTGAGCTATCAGGTGTTAAAGTGCGTATACATTTTTTTGGGACGCCCTATATATATATATATATATATATATATATATATATATATATATATATATATATATATATATATATACACACAATTAAATAATTAAATATATTGAAAATAAATATACATCAAAATACTTTATGTTCTACTGCGCAAAACGCTAAACTCACACTTAATCAAGTCTACATTCACATCGTTATTGCTTTGCACTACACGGTAAAACCGTCCAAGCATTACTTCACCGCTCAAGTTATACGGATACCTATACTCGATATAAATGGCTTTCATATCGTTCAATACTATTTTTGTGCCCACTTTACATTCGGTTGGCAAGTTATCTTTAAACACGGCTAGAATACAATCAAAAGCACGCACAAAGTGGTCATCGTTAACCACAACCATCATTATTAAATACAAGTTTATAAACACTCCTTTCAAATCGAGGGTTTTTTTCACCGTCCCGAGCTTTAAAATCGTGAACTCTTCTTCACTCTGCATAGCGGCAATTGAAATAATCTTCCAAGTCGTAACGACAGCTACTCATTATGTAGAGATACAGCTCTTCAGGGTGAACAGTGTAGGCAAGCACTGCCCTGTACCGCTCAAGTGCTTTGTACCAAAGTTCGGGATATTTCGAAGAGTCTAAACCTTTTAAATATGCATCCAGCTCTACACCATTCTCGCCTTGTTCATCCCTACATTCGATAAATCCGTCGAGCAGAGCGGTGTATGTGTATTCAAGAACCGTGTCAAAATAAATCATATCCGTAACACGAGCGTCTAATATAGGCTTCAGCTTGCGGAACCCGACGATTTCAAACATTCTGTCGAAGATGAAACGGTTTCGCGTAGGGACAAGAACGTTATTATCAGATGCATTCTTCCACATCAGTCGTATATTAATGCATGGCTGATCGTTATTTATACACGACGTGCAAACAACGGCATATGACGGGGCATCACTAATCTGTTCTCTTCTTGTACCCACACCTGCAGGTATTTTATAATGGTCCTCACCCCACTTCTCAACTATCACGAAGACTCTATTCATCTCCTCAACACTTAAATAAATAACATTACGTTTGCTTGCTTGCCTGCAAATCGTTTCAAGTACATAGTTAATGGTGCCGGTTTCACGCCTGAACAAGCGGCGCAATGACTTCGTCACGGACACATCGTACGCGGCATTGAGAAAGCTTCTCAAAGGAAGTTCCATCGTATTCGCACGTCCAGTCGGTTCAAGCTCTGAGATGACTATGAGCCACAGGCGGGCGGATCGGCTCGACGGGCGGAGTGAGTCACGCTGATGAAACGTGTACGGGTTTGTTCGAACTCGTGTGTTTCGGAGGGGTGAGGTACACGGGTGGGCGGGCTCGATGGGGGGAGCGAGTCACATCATAAACTGCTGAAGTGTGTACAGGGTTGTTCGAATACTTGTGCCCATTATACTGGGCAAACAGAATTTTCCGCTACATGAAGCAATACCGGTTTTAAGCTTTTATCACTCACCAGACGTTCATTTCCACAAACTAAACATCTTCACAATCCGGTGCACTATTTGAGAGAAACATATGCCCATATTTATCTTTTTTGTTTAACAAGCGATACTCGTCTCTAAAGTCTGTTAAAAACTCACACAGGCCACTAGCCACAACCTCACTACAAACCTCTTCATGATATATATTAATATAGTGGTAAAAATACTTAAGATTCTCCATAATGACAAGATTTACATTCTCAACCGTAGGGTACGAGTAGTCGGTATGATATAACATGACATAATATCGCTTGTCAACCACTCATCAACAAGACTCACTATCCATAACCGTTGCTTATCTTCTGAACGTGTTGTTTCTTCTACTTCGCGGTATATGTGAGCTTTTATAAAGGTTAGGTCTACAACATACTTCAATACATCGTTTGTACTACGAAATCCTACAGTGTCCTCGGCAGAATACCCGTAGAGTATTTGAATATCTTGGTTCTTCGCACGGCTCAATGTAGCCTTAAAAGTATCAAAGAAGGGTGGAATAGGGAGTTTTTCAGTATCCACCACATCTTGGCACTTTGCCAAATACCACTTCATAAACGTTGAACACGCAATATTAAAGGTAGCAATTACTATTTTTCATCTACGCGGGAGAATAAACGTCTGAGCTCAAGGGTATGCAGAGGTCAACTGAGCACGCAGGGATAGAGATATGCTCAGGTAGTAGCAGGAGTCACGTGACCGATCTTACAGTGGGTGGAGCTTAGCTTTTTACTGTACACACACTCGCACGCTCGCAAAGAAGAAAATGAAACCTTAATTGAAGCAAATATACGTGATAAATAAACATATCGTTAACAATACATATATATATATATATATGAAAATTATTTTACGAAAGTGACACGTGAAAAATATTTATTCATCATATATATATATATATATATATATATATATAATATATATATATATATATATATATAATTAAAGATTACGGTAAAAAATTTTGCTATGCGTTTGGTGGGATATGCAAGGAATTATTCATTTTGAGCTTCTGCCAGATAACCAAACAATCACAGCTGAAGTTTACTGCCAACAACTCCAACGATTGAAGACGGCATTACAAGAAAAACGTCCTGCATTAATTAATCGCAGAGGTGTTTTATTCCACCAGGATAACGCGCGCCCTCACACTGCTCGAATTACCGTTGCCCAATTTAGAGGCATTTGGTTGGGAAAAAATGCCTCATTCACCTTATTCTCCGGACATCGCACCTTCAGACTACCATTTATTCAGAAGTCTGCAACACCACCTAGATGGACAAAAGTTGCAATCCAGGAAAGCTATCGAAAACGAAGTGATCGCTTTTTTTTAACTCGAAACCAAGGGATTTCTTCGAACGTGGCATAAAAAAACTTTTCTACAGGTGGGAGGAGGTTACAGAAAAAGAAGAGAATTATATTGATGATTAATTTGTCATTATGTCATTTAATTTTTTTGTGAATAAACTAAAAATTCGAGCAAATTTGTCATTATAAGTCCTTTAATTTTTGTTCTGAATGAACTAAAAAATCGAGCAGAATATGTTACAACCTTATATATATATATATATATGTATTCGTGTTGCCAAAGGTACATCTTCTAAGAGTGGCGGCAGTTCATCTTGCAGAAATCGTAGATAAATGTCACCTGTAAGACCACCTTCGAAAATAAACGGACCAATCAGCTGACCGTAGAGAATACCACACCACACATTGACACTGAACCGATGTTGTAAATTACTTTCCACAATGGCATGCGGATTCATTTCTGACCACACATATGAATTGCGAGTGTTGTTGACACCGTCGCGAGTAAATTGAGCCTCATCACAGAACAAGACGTATCGATGAAATTATCGATCGGGACTGAGCCAATCACAAAATTCGAGCCATTGGGCACGATCCCCAGGTTGGAGGTGCTGAACGTGCTGTACGTGGTATGGATACATACCGCCTTCGTGTAACGTTCTACACACTCTCGTTTCAAAAACTCTAAGACGTGTGGGAATCCTTCGCGTACTAACATGAGGACTCCGCTGTACCATCTGAATAATGTTTTCTTGTTCAGCCACATCTTGTACCGAACGCTCAGATAAAACAGTAACGCTTGGAAATGAACCGCTCTCTCGCAATCTCCGGAAAACGTTGTTAAACCTTCGTCGATCCGGAATTCTACGATTTGGAAAACGTCGCTGTCCCTCGCTAGTATTCAGCGACAGCAGCAGTAGTAGAGCAAAATCCGTAAACGTACACCATATCGGCATATTCAGCATTTGAAAACGTAAAAGGCATACTGAACGCACAAAACATCTACTGCACGCTGTGAAACACAACACTCTACTGTGCAGTTAGTTCGGTTCGGTAAATAACTGTCAATTCAGTTCAAGGTCACGCATGCGCATGCTTGAAATTCAAACATCCATAGCTCCATAACCCTTAAGAATCGGACCTATGTTCATGTGAAGTTTTTTACTGGGAATGACCTCAGCTATAAGCTCCCGAATTTGACATTTCGTCGTGACTCACTCTGTATATATATATATATATATATATATATATATGAACTGTAAGGCAACGTCGTGACCATGTCGCGACACCTTTCCGTTAGATCAGAAAAGCGACATTGAGTCTGGGTGATAGTTGAATGGGTGATCGTCCTCTGCGTCCGGACTATGTAGCTGCGACCCGTGATTCGGATCCCACGTAGAGGTGTAGAACCCCTCTGTCACATGACTTTTGCCGTTATGAAAGCAAGAAAAGTGGATTAAATAATCCCAGAAACACACGCACATGAATTGTAATCTAAATCCACTACACTCAATATATTTAGATGAACATGGAATGAAATATATTCAGTAAGTTCTTCTTTTGAATTTTGTATAGGTTAATTTACTTATTTCTTTCTTCTGTGCTAAAAATACTGCTGTCTTAACATTAATATATCATCAAATCAGATTCCCTACGAATACGTCATTCGCAAATTAATTATTATTTTGTGCAAAATATATTATTATGTTTTTATTATTAATGTATATAATAATACATATATATTTAGATTTCTTTAATAATATTTCCTTTTTAATTTATGTTAATATGCACATGCTATCCTGTCGCAGAGTAGCGTTATGTTTTCTTCGGCTTTATATTTCCATTAAACTGCACAGAATCTGCACAAAAGGCTTTAACTCCAATGTAGTCTTTCCCTTTCTGTTTTTCTTAGACGTTATCACGTTATGATGTATTGACAGCTTGTCAACTTAGCGACCGCAATAGTTGCGCAGCTGCTGTGATAACGTCAATAACCAAAGCTTACTGAAATTTAAATGTTGGTTATTATCTTCAGAGGTACAAGAATTAAATGTGTAATTATTAAAATTTAAGAAATCACTCGGTGAACGTATTTAGTAGTTTTAAATATAAGAGGAATTAATTTGAAATTTTTAAAACTATTACTTTGGTCAGCTTATTAATATCAGCTTCTTAAATGTTGTGCAATTTCTCAGCAAGAATAAATTCGACTCGCAACTAATCATTCTCACGTGTCACTAAATCATCGTAGGTTATGTTGTCCAACGATAACATTCGTAATAAGGGAACATCCTACATGCAGTATACTAACAAACACCCACGTTTCCAAAAATCCGATTTAGCTGTTTATCTGTAGTTTTATAGCTTATGTTACTAAGTATAATTGGTACTTACGTATTAACAGGGGGCCACCACATATTGATGATTGGTTAGGTTAAGTTGTAATATTTTCGTTAGTTGAAAATTTCTAATACATCATATTTTTAAAATAGCAATATTTTTTAAAATATTTACAATGATTTATATTTCAAATATTTACAATGTTACATGTTACACATGTTACACATTAGAAACAACATTTGTTTCTGGAGGCCAAAATTTTTTAATAGCATTAAGAATGGAATTGAATGGATCGTGATCATGTACCAACTATCGCCACATAAATTCAATGACCTTTTTCGCATATACGTTCAGCAGGTAGAATTTCTTTGGTTTGCAAAAATGAGACCGCATCTTCTTCACTTTTTGGTAGATCCCAAATTTTCATCATGAATAAGCCTAAAAAAATTAATGTTTTTAAGAAAATTGTATAAAAAAATATTTTAAAAAATATTGCTATTTAAAAAATATGAAAATATCGCTCAGGCGATGGCGGGTATTTTTAACAACTTTTTTGCGACAGTTTTTACCGTAGAAGACGTAAATAATGTCCCCGACGTGGACGATATCGTTCCATTTAGTAGCGAAACTATTTTGAATGAAATAACTGTTTACGAGGGTGAAATTGCTCATTATATGGATAAATTAAAAGTTAGTAAGGCTCCAGGCCCTGACACGCTTTATCCTAGACATTTGAAAGATTTGAAAGACGTTATCGTAGGCCCATTAACAAAAATTTTTAATAAGTCATTGGAAATGGGGATTATTCCTGAAGACTTCAAATTAGCGGACCTTTTCCGTTCTATGGGCACCATTGGAATGACAGAAATTAATATTTTTTAAACTTTATATACATATATATATCGAAACCTGCGGTAAAATTATTGAATGCCGGGTTAGGTTAACTGTACGCCCTTGACGATTGGTTAGGTTAAGTCGTGATATTTTCGTTAAAACTAACGAAAATATCACGACTTAACCTAACCAATCGTCAAGGGATTTCAACTTAACAGGGAATTCAATTAACCTAATCGAGCATTCAGTTGACCTAATCGGGCACTCAGTTGACCTAACCGGATATTCGATTAACCTAACCCTAACCGGGTGTATATATATATATATATATATATATATATAATCATGCGGGTTGCTTCTACAGAGCTTCAATTTAATATTTAGGAGAAATCCAATGACAAGGAGAAATGTAAATGCCATGAAAAGTCTTCTTTAATGCGCAACGTTTCGAGCAATACGCTCATCTTCAGGCTGTTTAATAACAATGTGAAATTAAAATCAATATTGAATGAAAAACAAAACAGAAAATTTCTATAACCTATTCGTAAAGACAAATTTTAAAAGACTGAGAAAAGAGGGTTAAATTCTAAGTTATACAGATTTACATATAAAAATTAAGAAGTTATTTTTAAATACATGTAGTAAATGTGAAATTAATACACTGGAAAAATTACCAATAGTACACTGGAACAATGGAACTATCTACCTTTCACTGCAGTATCCGAGGCTGACTAATTTGAGCAGAGACAAAGAACGGGAAACACGAAGGATGGCGAGGGCGATTGGGGAGGGAGGAGGGATCATAGCAAATTGAGAGGGACGGCCGATGAGTCAACATTCAGACTAGGGGACAATGCTTTAATGAAAAGGGATTCTAAAATTCTTAGTGAGTTGGGACAAGTATTACAACCAAGAATTTTAAAATTGTCTAAAGTGACATCAATTTTACATTTAATGCTGTGTTCACGAATACTCGAGGCTTCTTTAGTTTTTAAAATTTTACCTGTTCGGCCACTTATTCCCATATGCGAATAAAATCTAGCCCTGAGAGAGCGAACAGTGCTGCCGATGTAATTCCCAAGGAGACACCTGGGGCAGGTAAATAAATATACAACACCGCTACGCAACGAGTCAGGGGTTCGATCCTTCGCTGAGAAAAAGCTACCTAAAGACGTTTTATTAATAAATATGATGCGGAAATCAGTATGATAAAAAAATTTCCTTAACAATTTTGTAAATTTAAGCTTAAATTCCTTATTCAAAGGACCCATTTCAGGTACCAAGAAATATTTTATATCCTTCGGCACTGTAATACATGGAAGTTGAGGGCTATAAACATTATTTAAGAAGGATCTAATTAGTTTGTCTACATATTGAACAGGAAAACTATTATTAGTAAAGTATGATCTTAGATTATTAAATTCATCAAGTAAGGTAAAATTAGAGGTCAAATTATATCCTCTGAACAGGAGAGTTTTAATACAAGACATCTTATAGTTGAAATCAGTAAAACTAAAAAAATTCATGCCCAAACCAGTGAAAGTGGGTTTCCTGTAAACTGATGTAGTAATAGAATCACCGTTTTCGAAAAAAAGATCTAAGAAGGGGAGGGAGCCATTTTGCTCAGTTTCCATTGTATACGTTATATTGGGGTGCAAAGAATTTAGGAAGTTAAAGAATTGTTGCGCTTGTACCGCATTATCAAAGACTGCTATCGAATCATCAACGAAGCGTCGATAGAAAATTGGCTTGAGATGAGTGGGAGATTGTCTAAAAATTACACTTTCTAAATGAGTCATAAAAAAGTCAGCTGCTAACGGTCCGACTGGTGATCCCATCCCTACCCCATCAATTTGTTGGTAAACCTTATTGTTGAAAGTGAAATAGCATTGCTTGAAGACCAATTCTAAAAGTTCCTTCAAATGAGACAATGAAAAACCATGAAAATTATCAACTGAGCTAAAAACCCTATCTAAAATAATGGCAATAGTTTCAGATACAGGTACATTTGTGAAAAGTGACTTTACATCAAAACTGACAAAAAACTTTTTTGAATCGAAGCTTTTACCAAGGAGGTCTTTTTGGAATTCAAACGAGTTATTTATAGTGTAAGCATTTTTCGCAAAGGGGGACAGGAGACGAACAACAAATTTTGCCAATTGAAAGGTGGGTAAGTTATACGAAGCTAAAATAGGACGGAGAGGTGTTCCAGCTTTATGGATTTTAGGCAGACAGTATAATTGAGCAAGATTAGCACCAGATGCGAACAACTGAGAGTAAGTATCATTTTTTATTATCTTTAAGGACTTTAGTCGTGACAGAAATCTATTAACCTGGTCTTCTAACCTTACAATGACTTTATTTACAGGTTCTAGAATTTGTTTGAATTTAGTAAGATCACTTAGGATTTCATTAGTTTTGTTTATGTAGTCCGATTTATTCAAAATAACCACTCCGTTACCCTTGTCTGGTCTAGTCACAACAATCTCCTGGTTCTTTGCCAAATTCTTAATACACTGCAAATCACTCTTCCTAAATATGAAAGATTGAAATTTAAGATTTCTAAGTTTAAGAAAAAATTCTTGAGTTAAATTTGAGAACTGACATTTGAAATTATTGAAATCCCCCACATTGTCCCCTAGTCTGAATGTTGACTCATCGGCCGTCCCTCTCAATTTGCTATGATCCCTCCTCCTTCCCCAATCGCCCTCGCCATCCTTCGTGTTTCCCGTTCTTTGTCTCTGCTCAAATTAGTCAGCCTCGGATACTGCAGTGAAAGGTAGATAGTTCCATTGTTCCAGTGTACTATTGGTAATTTTTCCAGTGTATTAATTTCACATTTACTACATGTATTTAAAAATAACTTCTTAATTTTTATATGTAAATCTGTATAACTTAGAATTTAACCCTCTTTTCTCAGTCTTTTAAAATTTGTCTTTACGAATAGGTTATAGAAATTTTCTGTTTTGTTTTTCATTCAATATTGATTTTAATTTCACATTGTTATTAAACAGCCTGAAGATGAGCGTATTGCTCGAAACGTTGCGCATTAAAGAAGACTTTTCATGGCATTTACATTTCTCCTTGTCATTGGATTTCTCCTAAATATTAAATTGAAGCTCTGTAGAAGCAACCCGCATGATTATATATATTCAAGGTATGGACAAGATGGCCTCAGGGCTTATCGCCATGTTGGAAGACTTCACGAAAGTTTCTCAAGTCAAAACTGGACTGTTATTTTCTTGAAATGTGTCGGACTTGCAGGATTTTCCCGAAATTTGTTTACTTCAAACTCTACCGTGATAATCTATATGACTGAATTTTTATCAATCGTCCCTGGAATATTTAAATATAAAATTAATTATAAAATCAAAATATCAGATTCGCATAACAAGTCTCTTGGGCATTTATAACTACTCTTAAAAATACCTTGTCGTTGTTGGACTATTTATTAATAATTTCTCTTGTACAACGTGAACTAGAAAAATTTCACTCTACCATCTTGGAAACACATGACGTAAGTTAAAGGCTTTGGGAATGAATTCACCAAATTTTTTCAATTCAGAGAAGGTATTTCGAATCTTTCTCTAGTTACACACTCTCCCCTCGGGAAAAGTTTTTACTGTCACTTGGTTTGCAATTTAAGCTTCCGTTTGTTTCAAATATAAGCCTTCGTTTCTTTACTTTGAAAAATTTTTCAATGGCTTGAAAAATGTTCCCCATGTGGGGGATTTCAATAATTTCAAATGTCAGTTCTCAAATTTAACTCAAGAATTTTTTCTTAAACTTAGAAATCTTAAATTTCAATCTTTCATATTAGGAAGAGTGATTTGCAGTGTATTAAGAATTTGGCAAAGAACCAGAGATTGTTGTGACTAGACAGACAAGGGTTAACGGAGTGGTTATTTGATAAATCGGACTACATAAACAAAACTAATGAAATCCTAAGTGATCTTACTAAATTCAAACAAATTCTAGAACCTGTAAATAAAGTCATTGTAAGGTTAGAAGACCAGGTAATAGATTTCTTTCACGACTAAAGCTTAAAGATAATAAAAAATGATACTTACTCTCAGTTGTTCGCATCTGTGCTAATCTTGCTCAATTATACTGTCTGCCTAAAATCCATAAAGCTGGAACACCTCTCCGTCCTATTTTAGCTTCGTATAATTACCACCTTTCAATTGGCAAATTTGTTGTTCGTCTCCTGTCCCCCTTTGCGAAAAATGCTTACACTATAAATAACTCGTTTGAATTCCAAAAAGACCTCCTTGGTAAAAGCTTCGATTCAAAAAAGTTTTTTGTCAGTTTTGATGTAAAGTCACTTTTCACAAATGTAACCTGTATCTGAAACTATTGCCATTATTTTAGATAGGTTTTTAGCTCAGTTGATAATTTCATGGTTTTTCATTGTCTCATTTGAAGGAACTTTTTTAGAAATTGGTCTTCAAGCAATGCTATTTCACTTTCAACAATAAGGTTTACCAACAAATTGATGGGTAGGGATGGGATCACCAGTCGGACCGTTAGCAGCTGACTTTTTTATGACTCATTTAGAAAGTGTAATTTTTAGACAATCTCCCACTCATCTCAAGCCAATTTTCTATCGACGCTTCGTTGATGATTCGATAGCAGTCTTTGATAATGCGGTACAAGTGCAACAATTCTTTAACTTCCTAAATTCTTTGCACCCCAATATAACGTATACAATGGAAACTGAGCAAAATGGCTCCCTCCCCTTCTTAGATCTTTTAATTTCGAAAAACGGTGATTCTATTACTACATCAGTTTACAGGAAACCCACTTTCACTGGTTTGGGCATGAATTTTTTTAGTTTTACTGATTTCAACTATAAGATGTCTTGTATTAAAACTCTCCTGTTCAGAGGATATAATTTGACCTCTAATTTTACCTTACTTAATGATGAATTTAATAATCTAAGATCATACTTTACTAATAATAGTTTTCCTGTTCAATATGTAGACAAACTAATTAGATCCTTCTTAAATAATGTTTATAGCCCTCAACTTCCATGTATTACAGTGCCGAAGGATATAAAATATTTCTTGGTACCTGAAATGGGTCCTTTGAATAAGGAATTTAAGCTTAAATTTACAAAATTGTTAAGGAAATTTTTTTATCATACTGATTTCCGCATCATATTTATTAATAAAACGTCTTTAGGTAGCTTTTTCTCAGCGAAGGATCGAACCCCTGACTCGTTGCGTAGCGGTGTTGTATATTTATTTACCTGCCCTAGGTGTCTCCTTGGGAATTACATCGGCAGCACTGTTCGCTCTCTCAGGGCTAGATTTTATTCGCATATGGGAATAAGTGGCCGAACAGGTAAAATTTTAAAAACTAAAGAAGCCTCGAGTATTCGTGAACACAGCATTAAATGTAAAATTGATGTCACTTTAGACAATTTTAAAATTCTTGGTTGTAATACTTGTCCCAACTCACTAAGAATTTTAGAATCCCTTTTCATTAAAGCATTGTCCCCTAGTCTGAATGTTGACTCATCGGCCGTCCCTCTCAATTTGCTATGATCCCTCCTCCTTCCCCAATCGCCCTCGCCATCCTTCGTGTTTCCCGTTCTTTGTCTCTGCTCAAATTAGTCAGCCTCGGATACTGCAGTGAAAGGTAGATAGTTCCATTGTTCCAGTGTACTATTGGTAATTTTTCCAGTGTATTAATTTCACATTTACTACATGTATTTAAAAATAACTTCTTAATTTTTATATGTAAATCTGTATAACTTAGAATTTAACCCTCTTTTCTCAGTCTTTTAAAATTTGTCTTTACGAATAGGTTATAGAAATTTTCTGTTTTGTTTTTCATTCAATATTGATTTTAATTTCACATTGTTATTAAACAGCCTGAAGATGAGCGTATTGCTCGAAACGTTGCGCATTAAAGAAGACTTTTCATGGCATTTACATTTCTCCTTGTCATTGGATTTCTCCTAAATATATATATATATATATGTTACACATGTTATAATTTGATTTATAATCGAAATAAAGCCGCGCCATGGTGACAATTATTTTTATATAATTTCATTCATTCAATAATTCACACGCTAGTGTATGACTAATTTCCTTCCGAACGTAAATCACACGCCAGTGACGCAGCCGGATTCTTTTATTGCACCTGGGAGACACAATGGATTGTGAGACACTCGCTTCTCCAGAGTTCCCAGGTGACTTCAACCGCTAGCGTGGTGGCGTAGGCAAGTTCCGTTCCTCTGAATATATAAGAAGGGGCTCAGCGCCCTTACGGCAGATTCCGAGGAGACGGGTCTCCAGGCCGAAATAGCGAGTTTCAGTCCGTTAGCGGGAATGGGTTTTCAATTGGGGTCTGACTGTAGGAAAGGCAGTAGACTTAGCAATTGACCCATACATTCAATATTAAACATATTCATAACGGGCTACGTAGAGAGCCTCAGAAGGTATCTCCGGGGTGATGGGTGCATGTCATCCCGTTAGGAAATTGCTTTGTATCGGAAACTTGGGTTTGTGACCTGACTGTAGGATTGAGAGTAGGCACAGGCAATATTTAAAGTATCTTTAATCAATCTTAGAGTTAAGAATTAAACCATAGTGAATTTTATAACTTTTATTGGAGAAATCATATTATGAACTTTCTGTAAAGAAAACAATTGATTCACTCTAACTGATTCAAATCCCTCTTGCTAAATATAATTAAAATAATACTTGCCGACGTGTTTTCTTTGACTACCAAAGAAATATCTACACAGTGACCCTTAAACGGATTTGGCTGGGTGGGGTGTGCTCTGTGGTCAGGGCAACACAATACATGAGACGGTGTTTCCCATCCAGAAGTACAATGTTATACCCTCTTGGAGTAATTCATTTTAATTTAACTCCGAGGGGCGTATAATATATATATATATATATATATATATCCTATAGTTAAAAAGATCAACATTGAGGTGGTGATTGTCGAAAAGAGTATGTTGGGGGAGGCGGGAAATAGTTTAAAAAATCCAATATTTTTTGTTTTTATTTATGTTCATAACTGTTAAATTAAATAAATAAGATTTCTCCTATTCAAAATGTACTGATTATATTATTAATAAAAAGTTAAAATAAGTTTAAAAAATATCAATTTCTCTCATTTCAATGGTGCCCATACGGTAAAGGTTCAAATTAGGTAACGTTACGCCTATTTTTAAAAAAGGCGACCGCACAGTAGCTAGCAATTATAGGCCTATTAGCTTAACGTCAATTGTCGGTAAAATTTTGGAATCTGTAGTTAGGGATCGTATCGTCGATCACTTAGAAAGTCGCGATTTGATTAACAGTAGTCAGCATGTGTTTCAACGCCATAAATCTTGTTTAATTAAATTGTTAGAGTTTTATAACGAAATAGTGCGCGAATACGATAGGCATAGACCGGCTGACTTATTTATTTAGACTTTAAAAAAGCGTTCTATAGAGTTCCGCATAGAAGATTAATTGCGAAGGTTAAAGCGCACAGTATACGCGGTCAGGTAGCTAACTGGTTAGAGAAATGGCTTCGTGCCAGGAAACAGAGGGTCGTTGTTAATGGTAAGGAATCGGGGTGGTTGGATGTAGGTAGTGGTGTCTCTCAGGGTTCAGTGTTAGGCCCATTGCTATTCATAATCTACATTAACGACATAGATGTAGGATTGACCAGTAACGTGTCAAAATTCGCGGACAATACTAAAATAGGCGGTAAAGTTGTTAACGTGAACGATAGAAATAGGTTCCAAGACGATATAAATAGGATTATGGAGTGGATGGATAAATGGCAGATGCAATTTAACGTAAACAACTGTAAAGTTTTACATATCAGTTCCGTAACAATAGTTACACGTACACGATGGACGATAGAATGTTACCGAGAGTTGACGAGGAAGTAGATTTAGGCATACGCGTATCTAAGGATTTAAAAGTTAGGAACCAGTACCTGGAGTCTTGCGCAAAAGCTAATAGGATGTTATGCTCCATAGCGCGTAATTTCGAATTTAAATCGAAGAATATTATATTGCCCCTTTACAAGTCCCTGGTCAGGCCTCACTTAGAATATGCCGTTCAGTTTTGGTGCCCGTATTTGTGTGAGGATATTGATAGGCTGGAAAGGGTTCAGCGACGTGCCACGAAACTAATTCCGTCACTACGCAACAAGTATTACAAAGATAGGATTAAAGAGTTAGATTTGCATTCACTCGAAACTAGGAGATTAAAGGTTACTGAAGTTTTGAAAATCGTTAATAAAATCGGTAACGTAAATTTTGACAAATTGTTCATTTTCGATAATAGCAATACTCGTAATAACGGATTTAAATTACGTGGCAGACGTTTCATTACTAACATCGCTAAAAACTTTATGTTTAAAGTAATTGATAAATGGAATAACCTTCCCGTGTCCGTCGTGAACTTTACCAGCGTTAATATGTTTAAGAACCGTTTAGATAGGAATTTTAAAAATATTAACGTCGTTTAAAATGATAAAACAATTAGCAACAGGACCTCTGGGGGTGATAGTCGAGGTTTGAGCCTGTTGACGATTAATGCCAGCTTGTGACATGCCAGCGTTAAATTTATATTATTAAAAAAAAAGGAAAAAAGATAAAAGGAAAAAAAATTAGACTAACACAAACTTAGATGTAGTTCATAGCATAAACGAACCCACCCTTTGTTATACTCTTCTCATCCTCTCTTGACTTGCATATCTGTAGTTTCCATGGTATGACAGTGTTTCTTTGAGTTAAGACTGTATTTGCATGGTTTGTAAGCGTTCTTATTTTACTTCTTTTCATTTTCACCCCTTTCCTATTCTCTTCGACTATTTTGATTTAGAAATTTTGCATCTTTAATGTAGGCTACTAATCCTTGCTCAAATGATTTTCACTGTAAACTCATGGATAGGTATTATAGTGAGCTAGTATCCCTGTTAAGAAAAGCAGGAAGCACACTGATTAAATCTTACAACTATCATACTAAGATTATTTCTGGATGGAATGATTTTATTGCCCTTCTGAAGAGGGAATCGAAAGACGCTTACGATTTGTGGTACTTTCATTGTAGAGTGTAGACCCAGATTAGGACCAGTATACATGAATATGTGTAGAAGTCGGGGTCAGTATAAGGCGGCCATAAGGCGATGTAAACAGGAAGAAAAGTCTATTCGAGCATCAAAAGCCTGTGACGCTCGCATAAATAACGATAATAACAAATTTTGGAAATTTGATAAGAATCAAACGGGTGTCAAAAGTGTCCTTTCTCCGACAATCGATGGGGTGTCGGGGGAGGATGAAATTGCAAAGCTGTGGAAAAACCACTACTCTAACATTCTTAACAGTGTGAGTAGGGATAATCTTAAGATAGATTGCAGCGAAACGCCTGTGGGAGGGACAAGGGAAAATACTTTGATATCAGTTCCTGAAGTAAAGAGGTTAATTAAAGAGTTAAAGACTGGTTCTGCGTCAGTGATAGATGACCTATCGAATGAGCACTTAAAATATGCCACTGACGTAGTATGTCTGCATCTATCATTGCTCTTATCAGCCATGCTTGCTCATAGCCATATCCCTGCAGAGTCAAAAATCCCTGGTCAAAATTAAGTATGGAGACATTCTGTCCAGCAATAATTACAGGCCTATTGCTGTCGCTTCCTGCTTCTCGAAACTACTAGAAAAACTTTTGTTACTCCGATTAAATGATTACCTATGGACATCCAATCAGTTTGGTTTTAAAAGGTCCCACTCAACTGACCTGTGTATATATGTACTTAAAGAAACAATATCTAAATACATTGACAGTAATTCAACTATTTATAGCTGTTTCCTAGATATAAATAAGGCATATGATAGAGTGAACCACAATATTTTATTTAAAAAACTAGAAGACAGGAATGTTCCCATGTACATATTAAATTTATTGAAATTTTGATATTCCCACCAATCTTTTACTGTTTGGCGGGGTAATGTATTATCCGAAAGTTTTGGTTCCTCTTGCGGGGTGAGACAAGGCTCCTTGCTCTCCCCTATGCTGTTTCATGTGTACATTGACGGATTAATTGCCTCATTTAATGAGGCAACAGTGGGATGTTGTATAGATAACACAAGGATAAATAACTTAGTTTATGCTAATGATATGGTGTTAATAAGTCCCTCTGTTAAAAGTCTGGATCGGCTACTAAAAGTCTGCGAAGTGTATTCGCAGAAACATATTTTTTTAATGTTACAAAAACTAAGGTTATGCAATTTCATCTTAAATGCTATAATCAGCCAACTGATATTAGGTTTAAAATGAAAGGTGAAGTAATTGAGGAAATACAAGAGTTTATTTGGGTCAAACTATTACCAGCTCCTTGAGTGATGATTCGGACATAAGAAAACAATCTCGAAGCCTCCGTGCTAAGCGAATATGACTATAATTGTCTATAAGGAACCTTCGGTTCTGTACATGTGAAGCTAAAGACACTCTCTTTCGTACTTTCTGCAGTAATATTTACGGCCAGCAACTCTGAGTGAACTATAAAAAAGGTTCTGGCAGAACCCTAAATTTGCTGTACAACAGGTCTTTTAGACTTACATAAATTACCCCCGAGATGCTCAGCTTCGCAAATGTTTTCTACCCGCAATGTCCCGATCTTTCCGGAGGTAACAAGACGTGCTCAATACAGTCTGATGCAAAGAATTAAAAAATCATCCAACCCGATTATCCAAGCTATCCATGAGTCCTGCCGTTTATCCTCTAAGCTATGGACTTCTTGGTCCGAAAACGTCTGTCTGTAGCTCCACTTAACTTCGAAATTACTGTATTATTTCTAATGAATTGTATATATTTCTATCCTTAGTATGTGAACTGTCATTGTATTAATAATATTTGTCATATGAACTATAGTCTGCCAGTAAACCTTTTCATTTCATTTTCATTTCATTTCATTTTCTGACTTGTCGGCAGTGGCCGACGGATGATGATGGTGAGTCTTTCTCTCTCTTTTTCTGAATGATTGTTAACCCACGAATGATAGGTTTTGCTACTTACTTAACCGCTTATTCTCTTCTTTTAACCCCCTACTCTCTTCTTTTAACCTCCCTTCTCTCTTCTTTCTCTCGTGCTAACCTTAGAGTGGATCTTAGGGTCTTTGCTGGCCTTAGCTTCTGTAGATCTGTAGAACACTATACTGTATAATGCCTTATACAAACGAAGCGCGAAACACGAATTTTAGAACACTTTAAAATACCTGAACTACACTTAGCCATTTGCAGGAAGTGCAAATAATGCAGCCTAACATCCTGCTTAAATCATAAGAGATAAAATAAAACCTGGTAGATTAAACGTATAAGTGAATCTGTAACAGTTTAATCTTAATATCATCCCGAGTTTAGTCGTGAGATGGTTTGATGATGGGGTTGTTTAACCTCCGCAATATCTAATGTCATATGACGGAGGGGATCCGAACGGCGGGTCACTACATAATCTGAACGGGAAAGACTGTTCCCATCCAACTACTAACCAGACCCAATGTCGCTTAACTTCGCTAATCGACGAGAAGCGGTGTTACATTAGCCACGACGTAGTCCTTATCCGTGAGAACTATGTATATTGGTAGACCCAGAGTGGACAGTCAGGAAGACACATTGTTTGAAGTATACTGCATGCCAGTTGCTTTTAAATTAAATGTACAGTCGATTCAAAAAGTCTTGTCATAAAACTCTACATTTCTTATTAATAAATATTGGTAATAATAATTCAGTTTCACCGCAGGACGTTTTTTAGATGACTGTATAATATATATATATATATATATATAATATATATATATATATTATAATGATGAAATAAAACCACGAAGGAAAGGAAACACAAAATGGTGCTCAAGCGCTTTCGTCTAATGACATGAGGATGTCATTAGACGAAAGCGCTTGAGCACCATTTTGTGTTTCCTTTCCTTCGTGGTTTTATTCATCATAAATATTTTTCACGTGTTACCTTCGTGAAATAATTTTCATATATATATATATATATATAAATATACAGGGTGGGTAAAAAATAGTGACCCCTTAAAGTTAAACTGTCATATTGAAAAAAGTAATGGGACTAGAGCTCCCAAACTTCAAAGATGTTTACCTTAGCATGTTGTTCGTCTTGATTGAGAAGTTGATCGATGTGTCCCCCTTCCTGCTCAACGCAGGCCTCCAAACGTGGACGCCACTGATCAATACTCCTGTTTACATATCGTTGAGACACCTCCCGTCCTCCCAGCCGAGCAGAATTCTTTCGCGTAGTTCATCTATATCTCTTATATTGGTACCAGGGATGTAAACTTTGGACTTCAGGGCTTTCCAAACACCATAACCTAGTGGTGAAAGATCTGGGCTACTAGCCGGCCACATATTAGGTGTGATAAAATCCGGTGTTTCGTTCTCAAGGAATGTGACAATTTGGCGTTCTCTGTGAGCAGGGGCTCCATCTTGTTGGAAAGTATAGCTATCACCACTAATTCGTCGAATATCAGTCAGATAGAGTGAAAGGTATACTTTCCAAGAAGATGGAACCCCTGCTCACAGAGAACACCAAACTGTTACATTGAGAACGAAACACAGGATTTTATCGAACCCAATATGTGGCCGGCTAGTAGCCCCGATCTTTCACCACTAGATTATGATGTTTAGGAGACCATGAAGTCCAAAGTTTTCATCCCTGGTACCAATATAAGAGATATAGATGAACTACGCGAAAGGATTCTGGAATATATCGAGTGCCAGTGCCAGTGACGCTTGTCAGTTTTGTGCTCCGTCTTACGATCAAATTAACAGGGTTTAAAGTCAGTGAACCGGCATGTTACCTATAAAATAAAATTTGCAAATGTGCCAAGATTACCCAGTTACAATCTTACTAGATGGTCCACAATACTTAATTAATAATAATACATATAATATATCCTCAAAATTTTCTAGCGACATCCGGCACTACCTTCTTGGACCTATGAGATATTAAACAGTGACCTTGAAATAGCGGGCGTACGAACGAACGAGTGAGTGAGCCCTTTAAAAATTACGAACGAATGAACGAACGAAACGAATGAACGAGTGAATTTTAACTACATAAACTGTTCAAAATATTTTCAAATGGCCAGGTAAAGGCTCTGAAATCTTAAATGAAAGACCAAGCAAATAAATAGGTTTTATTACTTTAGATATATTTACAAACTTACACGCTTACATGATTTAAAGGGACAAGGAGTGGGCACTCCTTTTAGTATCCCCATCCCATTCCCCTCTCCCGCCCTACCCCCACCATATACACTGCGAATCTTCCGTTTAATAGTAAAAGTTTTGACGGTGATCGCGGGAAATGTATGTTCCATTACGGTATAATCGTACAGTGACTCCGCGTGTATACTTTTTGTGTCATAGTTAGTAATAGTTACATAATGTGAAAAGATGCCTGAGCAACCCCCAACCAACCCCCACCAGCTACGCTCTCCCGCAAGCCATTACAGATACAATGGGGTCGTCTGCTGTAAATCTTGTAGAAAATCCATTGTTATGTTTTATATTTGACAAAGTAGATCATATTAGGTCAGACCTTCTTGTATCTGTCTATCATGATTTTTATGATTCAGAAGAAATAGAACATGCGAGGGTACAATTAAACACCCTGTTCAGTGCTACTCTCCCAACTTGTAGAGGTAATTTTAGAAACGAAAATACCCTGAAAGACATTATAAATAAAGTGTCGACCCTCCGGGATAATGAAAACAATATTATCTTTTACGTTACTAACTTCCATACAATACTGGTATTCTCTATGGGTGGCGTAGACGTCTCGATGCTCCTCAAACAGTATAATGAAGTACAAAAGTCGATAGTTGAACTGAAACACCAACACGTAGTGTCAAATCAGAAAAACGCGATTTCGCTAGAACAATTCCGGTCAGAGTTAGATGCGTTGAAAGAGACGCTCCTCCCAAAGCCCAGTTACTCGGAAGTAGTTCAGCAAGCCAGATCTCCAAGAAGCGCGGGCAGCGAGGGAAACGAAATCCCCGCCTCCAACTCCCCCCCTGAAGGTGGGGTGGAAACGCAGCATGCAGGGGTAGCGGTCAACCCCCCTCCCGTTCAGGAAAGGACCCTGCTCCCGATTCACAATGAGGAACAGGGACGGTCCAATGCCGAGAGACGAGGCATCATTGCCCTCTTCCCTGCCTCCCACTGCAGAGGAGAGGTGTTCGATTACGCCTCGCTCGGTGCGCAGTTCCCCCCTCCCACCGAAGAAGGAGGGCACGCGCGGCCGTCAGGTATAAACACCGCTAACAGACCCTCACCAAGCCACAGAGTAAGGGAGGGGCCTCCTATCCCCCAAAGGTTGTGCCACCCATCCCCCAGGCAGGCGAACCCTGCCTCAGGGAGATCGAGGGAGGAGCGACGACGGTGGGTAACTGTTAACAGGCGCCCTTCCCGAAGGTTTCCTCAACCGGTCTCCGCGGCGAGGCCACCGATGGGAATCTCACCTCTTTGTGTCGCGAATTCAGCTCTCGAACGAGGCAAGCGATATTCGACACATGATGGAAGAATCATTGGTGAACACAGTATATTGATAGTTAATAAACTAAACACGAAATCTCCGTATTATAACTCATTTAAAGTAATAATTAAAGGTGTAAATGCGCATTTCAACCCGTATAATATGAGTCAATGGCCAGACGGTATTATTGTTAAGGAGTTTATTCACTTTTCCAGGAGATTTGATAACAGGCAAAATAATAATAATAATAATAATAATAATAATAATAATAATAGGCGCCCTAACGGTAATGCCTGAAAGTTGTACTGTGTATAATAATAATCTTACTAATAATAAATTCTCTATCAGTCATGGCGGATAACTTGTTGAAAATAGTCTCATATAATGTAAGGTCAGTGAGGAATTCAACTGTAGATGTTCATAAAATCTGCGACAGTGCAGATTTGATACTCCTGCAGGAGCACTGGCTACCTAAGCAAGAGCTAAAATTCCTCTCTACCATCCATGATGACTTTATGTACCATGCGTCATCAGCAGTAGACTTGTCAGATGAATTAATGTACGGTAGGCCTTTTGGTGGTGTTGCTTTCTTATAAGGAAAAATTTGTCAAAACATAAAATTTTTAACAAGCGATAATGTAAGGTTGTTAGGCATTGAATTACAAGTGAACAATGATTGCATATTAATTGTAAACTGCTATTTACCATACAACAACGGCAGTAATCTAGATGAATACATTGATTTGCTGTACAAAATTAAGTCATTATCAGATAACCCCAAATATTCTCACTGTATAATAATGGGGGACTTTAACGCACATGTGAACTCGGAATTCTTTGTAGAATTGGGTAACATGTGCGAGTCGGCCAATTTAAGTATAAGTGATGTAGATGTATTAGGGGTAGCCAGTGGTAATTTTACATACGTTAGTGATATGAGTGGTACCACCAGGTGGATTGATCATTGTCTCACTAGTAATAATCTAAAGGATCGAATTGTTAGAGTTCATATTTGCATGATTTCCTTCTTTCTGATCATAGACCATTAGAAATATTAATTAACGTTACCAATTTATGCGCAACACGACTTAACAAGAACTCAATAGGTAAGAATAATCGCGTCGATTGGTCCAATGTTATATGCAGCAGAGAATAGAATACAAAGACAGAAAAGTCACCTCTTTAATAATTTAGAAATTTTGCACCTTGCCTGTAATAATCCTTGCTCAAATGATTCTCACTGTAAACTCATAGATAGGTATTATAGTAAGATAATATCCCTGTTAAGAGAAGCAGGAAGCCCCTGATTAAATCTTACAACTATCATACTAAGATTATTCCTGGATGGAATGATTTTATTGCCCCCTGAAGAGGGAATCGAAAGACGCCTATGATTTGTGGTGCTTTCATGGTAGACCCAGATTAGGACCAGTATACTTGAATATGTGTAGAAGTCGGGGTCAGTATAAGGCGGCCATAAGGCGATGTAAACAGAGTCTATTCATCAAAAGCCTGTGAAGCTCGCATAAATAACGATAATAACAAATTTTGGAAATTTGTTAAGAATCAAACGGGTGTCAAAAATGTCCTCCCTCCGACAATCGATGGGGTGTCGGGGGAGGATGAAATTGCAAAGCTGTGGAAAAACCACTATTCTAACATTCTTAACAGTGTGAGTAGGGATAATCTTAAGATAGATTGCAGCGAAACGATTGTGGGAGGGACAAGGGAAAATACTTTGATATCATTTTCTGAAGTAAAGAGGTTAATTAAAGAGTTAAAGACTGGTTCTGCGTCAGGGGTAGATGACTTATCGAATGAGCACTTAAAATATGCAAATGACGTAGTATGTCTGCATATATCATTGCTCCTATCAGCCATGCTTGCTCATAGCTATATCCCTGCAGAGTTCATGAGGGTATATATCTTGCCCCTGGTCAAAAATAAGTACGGAGACATTCTGTCCAGCAATAATTACAGGCCTATTGCTGTCGCTTCCTGCTTCTCGAAACTACTAGAAAAACTCTTGTTACTCCGATTAAATGATTTCCTATGGACATCTAATCAGTTTGGCTTTAAAAGGTCCCACTCAACTGACCTGTGTATCTATGTACTTAAAGAAACAATATCTAAATACATTGACAGTAATTCAACTATTTATAGCTGTTTCCTGATATAAGTAAGGCATATGATAGGGTGAACCACAATATTTTATTTGCAAAACTAGAAGACAGGAAGGTTCCCATGTACATATTAAATTTATTGAAATTTTGGTATTCCCACCAATCTTTCACTGTTAGGTGGGGCAATGTACTATCCGAGTGTTTTGGCTCCTCTTGCGGGGTGAGACAAGGCTCCTTGCTCTCCCCTATGCTGTTTAATGTGTATATGACGGATTAATTGCTTCACTTAATGAGGCAACAGTGGGATGTTGTATAGATAACACAAGGATAAATAACTTAGTTTATGCCGATGATATGGTGTTAATAAGTCCCTCTGTTAAAGGTCTGGATCGGCTACTAAAAGTCTGCGAAGTGTATTCGCAGAAACATGATATTCTTTTTAATGTTACAAAAACTAAGGTTATGCAATTTCATCCTAAAAGCTGTAATCAGCCAGCTGATATAAGGTTTAAAATGAAAGGTGAAGTAATTGAGGAAGTACAAGAGTTTAAGTATTTGGGTCAAACTATTACCAGCTCCTTGAGTGATGTCTCGGATATAAGAAAACACTCTTGAAGCCTGTGTGCTAAAGCGAATATGACCATAAGGAACTTTCGATTCTGTACAAGTGAAGCTAAAGACACGTACTTTCTGCAGTATTATATACAGACAGCAACTGTGGGTGAATTATAAAAAAGGTTCTGGCAGAACTCTAAATTTGCTGTGCAACAGGTCTTTTAGACTCTTAAATAAATTACCCCCGAGATGCTCAGCTTCGCAAATGTTTGCTACCCGCAATGTCCTGAGCTTCCCGGGGGTAACAAGACATGCTCAATATAGTCTAATGCAAAGAACACTGGGGAACTAATTTTAACTTTTTTTTTGTTTCTTGGACGTGAACAGGTCGGTCTTATAGGATTTTTTCCGCTGATTCCGAATATAGCCGTAGAATTTCTCTATCAGCCAAGGTTACTGAAAAATTTGTATTTTAATATTTATTCAAAAAGTGTATAGAAGTTAGTAAAAATACTTCATAAAAATTATATTAGTGGCAGATTGGCATTTAAAATATTCTTCTTAAAACTTCTTTGTCACTGATTTTCTCTTGTAGTTTTCATTAGGAGCTTCTCGCATCAATGTCCAGCAGTAATCAGCTAACATTGCCGGATCCCACCTCCCTTGGTAGCGTTTCTCCATAGTAGCTATATCTTGGTGGAACCTTTCTCCATGCTCATCGCTTACGTCGCCGAGGTTTTCAGGGAAGAAATCTAAATGGGAGTGCAAGAAATGGATTTTTAGTGACATATTACATCCCAATAACCTATATGCTTCAATCATGTCCTGCACTATTTTTTCATAGTTAGAGGCTTTGATGTTCCCTAGAAAATTTGTGACAACATTCTTCATGGCCTCCCATGCCACTTTTTCTTTTCCTCTCAAGGCATCATCAAACTTTTGATCTTTCATGAGCTCTCTGATTTGGGGACCAACAAAGATCCCTTCTTTTATCTTTGCATCGCTAAGTCGTGAAAACTTTTTCTTCAAATATTTGAATGCCTCATCTTCCTTGTTCATTGCTTTGACAAAATTTTCATGATGCCAAGTTTGATGTGAAGTGGCGGTAAGTATATTTTCTTGGGGTCAACTAAGGGTTCATGAGACACATTCTTCAGTCCTGGATACATTTTTGACGAAGTGGCCAATCCTTTACAAAATAATGCGAATCTCTGGCTCTGCTGTCCCATTCACAAAGGAAGCAGCAGAACTTCGTATAACCGAGCTGCATTCCCAGAAGAAGCGCGCGACTTTTAAATCCCCACATGTATACCAACGAAACTGGTCATAATTAATCTGCTGAAGGATGAGTTTCATATTTTCGTAAGATTCCTTCATGTGGACAGCGTGCCCTACAGGAATGGAAGGGTATTTATTTCCATTGTGAAGTAGTACAACCTTGAGGCTTAGCTTCGAAGAGTCAATAAATAAACGCCAATCTTCAGATTTGTGCTCATGACCGAGAGCTAACAGCAGTCCATTTACATTATTACAGTAGCATAAACCACCTGACGAGGAGAAATACTGCATCAGATCTTTTTGGTGAGTGCGGAACGCCGATATGCTTGTATCTTTTGCCAGCAAATTCCATTCACGTAACCTGGAGCCCAATAATTCCGCTTTCTTTTTCGGAAGGTCCAAATCTCTCACGAGATCATTCAACATAACCTGCGTTATCATACGTGGTTTATTTGATTCAGGTTGCTGAAAGTCTGTATCTTTAGTGTCATCAGTTTCCATTGGTTCAACTTCAGACTCTTCATCCAGTGTCCATGACTTTGGGGGAGTTGGAATTGGGTTATCATCGTCATGTAGTACTGGTCTCATGGCAGATGCAAGATTTGGGTATTGAATTTTATGTTTATTTTTGGCAGAGAATCCTGAAACGTTAGTCATACAAAAATAGCAATCCGTTAGGTGATCCTTGACCTCTCTCCAAATCATTGGTATGGCAAATGACATAGATTTGCGGGTACCTTTAATCCAACCCCTAAGAGTGACGGCACAGGAAATGCATGAGATATGAGGTGCCCAGGATTTGTCTTGGTCGCCTACCTTACATCCAAAATAAAGTTCGTAAGCCTTCTTCACGAGTGGGGTCATCGTCTTCCTCTGTGCCATTATGTTCAGTTCTCCACATACGTAGCAAAATGTATCTCTGGGATTAATACAGTTTCGATTCATGCTGGCGAAAAATTATTGAAATCACGGAAAACTTTTTGGAATGAAAAACCAATTTTTTCTACTATGAAAAATTTTAAAATTTGAGCAAAACTTGAAAAAAATTTCTTTCTTTTTATTAAAAATCTGTTTGTTTAAATAGCTATATTTTTGTAATGCAAAAAATACTATTAAATATAGTTAACCTGGAAAAAAAAGAAAGTAAAATTAAATTAGTACACTTAATTTTAACTAATATTTTGGGAAAACTCTGAGTAAATGGAAATATTATTTTCTCGAAAACTATGGGTGATAGAAAAGTTCTGAAACCATATTTGGAATCAGCATCAAACGTTCTATAAGAAACACCAAATAGTTTTCAAGAAACAAAAATGTTGTTCCCTAGTGGAATTAAAAAATGAACCAACCCGATCATCCAAGCTATGCATGAGTCCTGCCATTTATCCTCTAAGCTATGGACTTCTTGGTACGAAAACGTCTGTCTGTAGCTCCACTTAACTTCGACATTGCAGTATTATTTCTAATCAATTGTATATATTTCTATCCTTAGTATATGAACTGTTATTGTATTAATAATATTTGTCATATGGACTATAATCTGCCAATAAACCTTTTCATTTTCATTTTCATTATATAATCTTTCACGTCGTAAAGTGGAGGAAAGATAAACATGCGATTTAAATGTTTAACGACGAAAATTTTGAGGTGTATATTTCAGGTATTTTAAAGTTTGGGAATTATGGCATAACATTAGAATCGTAAAAAGTTATTTAGATAGGAAAATTGAAAATTATTTTGGGCTCTTAGCCCGAGTAAAAATATCACATAAAACTTGTTGTTGTTGTTGTTTAGCCGATCAGCCCACCCTGATCGAGCAAGCCGGCGGCACGCAGGTAACCGATCGCCCTCTCCGGAGTGGACCAGAGGTTCAGCGCACTAGTGATGTTGTGTTGTGTTCGTTGTTGTGCTAGAGCGGTACAGTCCGTCATAATGTGTTCAATTGTTTGTGGTGTGTCTTGGCACAGGTGGCAGGTGTCGTCTATGGAGTTGTCTAGTCTGTGTTTATATGTCCGTAAGTTTGGGTGATGTCCACATCGGAATCGTACTAAGTTAACTCGATCCGATCTGCTCAGGCTGATCTCTGACCTGTTAATGGGTGGCGGCTTCGCACCTAGGACCGCATTCGGACCGAGTCGTGTCAGTGCTTTGTGGGTTAGATGTGTGTGTATGTGTTTTCTGTACTGTGTGATGTCTGTGGGGCGTGGTATGGAATGGAGTATTTCGTTATAATATCTCTCTGGTGTTACCTTAATGGTGCGAGGTGTTGGTGCATGATTGTACATGTAGTGGCAAGGGTGTTGTGGGTTAGTTGTCGCTGCTGCCATGAATTGTGTTCCCCTCATGTCTAAATGTTCCCTAACTTTCAGTATTTTTGTTTCTGTGTGCAGGTGTTCTATTGGTGTTGTTTGAGTGCATCCTGTAATGATACGAAGTGCGTTGTTTTGTATTGTTTGTAAGGTGTTTATGTGTGTGTTTGAGATAATGGGTGCCCAGCATGGGCTAGCATAGTCCATAACTGAACGAATATATTGTTTGTATATGAGTGATGTTGTTTCCTGCTGGTGTCCAAAGTTTGTGCCTGTTAGTACCCTAAGCGTGTTAAGTCTTGACGTACATTTGGTTTTAATGTCCTGAATGTGGTTTGCAAAAGATAATGATGTGTTGTATGTGACACCAAGTATTTTGGTTCTGTGAGTGTGTGGAATGTTGATGTTGTTTAGTGTAAGCTGTGGAATTACCTGGTGTTCTTTTGTGTTGCTTGTAAGCAAGGTGATGGTTGATTTTGTGGGCGCTACTTTGAGTCTATTGTGTGTGAGCCAGTCTTGTATACTGTTTATGTATGTTTGTAGGTTATTTGTAGCGGTGTCGATGTTGTTGTGGGTGGATGTTAGAGTGATATCATCTGCATATGATGATAAGGTAAGCTTGTTATCTATGGGTGTTGGAATGTCATGCATGTATAAGTTGAAGAGTGTTGGTGAGAGAACAGAGCCTTGAGGGACCCGTTCGGAAAAAGCTTGTTTTTGGATGACTTACCATTAAATGTGACATGTGAGTATCTTCCTGAGAGATAGTTGCTCAGCCACCTTTTGGTGTTATTGTGCATGTTTGTGTTGAGTATTTTGTTTATGAGAGGGAAGCGTGGGATAGCATCAAATGCTTTACTAATGTCTATTGTTGCTAATAGTGTACGTTGAGCTGGTCTTCTGGAGTTGATACCATCCATGATGTGCTGCGTGAGGTTAGTGAGTAATGTCGTGGTTGAGTGGTGAGGTCTGAATCCATGTTGAGTAGGCGATAGTGGTATGTGTGGGTTGGTGATTTGTAAGATTAGTCTTTCTGTTACTTTGGAAGGTGTGCATAGTAAAGTAATGGTTCTATAGGAAGCTGGTTCTGTTGGATTTTTGTTTAGTTTGAGTAGTGTAATAATTTTACCTTGTTTCCATATGTCAGGAATAATACAGTGTTGGTATGAATATGTGATGATATTTGTGAGAGCTAATATTCCTTGTGGGCCCAAGTGTTTAAGGTGTATGTTAGATATGTTGTCTGGTCCAGTAGCCTTCGAATTCTTAATGTTTTTGATGATCTTGGTGGTCTGGTCTGTATTGAAGGGTGTAATGGTCATGTCGAGTCTGTAGGTTTTCTTGTGTCTGGCTGTTTGTCTGTCTGCATGTTTCTGGTTGTTGTCTCTGTTTAAGTGACTTATCTTTGCGTAGTGATTAACTAGAATGTTAGCTTGTTGTGTGTATGTTGGGATATTATTTTGGCTGCGACAGATAGCCGCGTGTGAGGTGTGAATGCCGCTGTTAGAGTGGGTAATGCTGTTTATAGTCTTGTATAGCCTGTATGTATCTGTGGAGTGGTTTAGTGTTGTTATGAATTCCCTGAATGTTTCTGTTTGTTTTTCTTTGAGTTTGTTGTTTATTTCTGTGTTGAGCTGTTGTATCTGCTGTTTTATGGCTTCTGTGTGTGGTGTTTGTGTGTTATATTTGAGGTTGTTACGTTGCCTTATGAGGTGGGCTATTTCTCTAGTGTAATTTGGGTTGTATTTCCTAATGTTGCCCTTGGGTATGTATTTGTTTGCATTATTGATAATCTGATTAAATGTCTTGAGTGTTGTATCGATGTTAATGATGGGTGTGCTGTTTAATGTGGTGAATTATTCCTCAGTCTGTATTTTGAACTGTTCCCAATCAGCTTTCTTGTAATTTCTGTAAGTGTGCCTAAGGCTGTTGGGGCAGAGTGTAGAATGTGTTGTAATGATGATGGGCAGGTGGTCTGATGACAGTTGTTTTTCTGTTCTCCATTGTGTATGTGTTGCTAGTGAGGGGGAACAGAACGTTATGTCTGGGGAGGAGTTTGAGTATCCTGCTTGATGTGGTATGTGTGTATGTTCTTCTGTATTGTTAAGAATGAAGAGGCTGTTTAGTTGTGTGGCTATGTTGGCGCCTCTGGTGTTGTTTTGGTTGTGCAGGTACCAACTAGTGTCTTTGGCGTTGAAGTCTCCTCCTAAGATGACATTAGTGAGAGAGGCAAGATTGTTTAACTGTGGATTGTAATTGGCTGGCACCTGAGGTGAACTATCTGGTGGGATGTAAATGTTGATTAGTGTGGTGTTGTGTTTTGCGCGTGTTTTAATGTTAACTGCCTGTATTTCTATCGTGTTATCTGCTTGGATTGTGTTTGTAATGTTTTGGGTAGCATCAGTGTAGCTAATGCTTTTACGTATGTAAGTGATGAGTCCACCCCCGTTACCCCCAGTACGATCTTGACGGATCGCCGTGAAGTCAGGGATGGTGGGTGTTTTGTGTGTGCGTTTTAGTTTTGTTTCTTGTATAAGTGATATGTGAATGTTTTGTTTGTGTACGAATTCCCTAAGCTGCATGATTTTGTTTGTGAGGCCATCTACGTTGTACTGTAATATGTTAATATTATACTTCTGTATGTGTCTCATGGTGCTATTGTGTCTATGTCTTTGTGTATGGTGACATGTGTAAGTTGTAGTGGGGCCTGGATTAGTCTTAATGTCGCCAGAGAGTAAGAGTAGTTCGGGGAGCACGCAATTGTTCCCTGTAATTGAAAAAATAGCACGCTGAGAATAGGTCCGGCCCCGGGAGCCGATCGGCACTCTGACCGTGCCACGCAACAGGCCGTCGACTGCCAGTCTAGCCAACCGTAGACAGCCCGCTGCACGGAGATTTGAGGAAGTTTGGCCACCAGCGCGTTGATGTTTTGGTTTGACGTCGCTTCTTCGCGTTGACGTGTCCTGCGCTGGAGGATGCAGCCACTGTTTAGAAGCTTCCTCGTCAGCTGCTAACACTTTTTTCACGTTGTTCTAACTACTGTACCTGTTCAGACGTTTTTTATAAACAAATCTTTATAAACAAATATGCAATTTTGTCTTGCTCTCTTTGTTGGAGTTCTGAAAATGAATTGCCCTCCTCTCTGCTAAATTGCTCTAATATGGACTTTGTTTCTTCTCTTTCTTTTATTTTCACTAGAAATATGTCTAAAATTCAATACAGAAATCTTCTTGGGAAGAATTTAGCACCACAAAGTTAAAACTGTGAAGCACAAAATGTCAATTAGACTCATTTACTGTATAGTGTTCACCACTTGCTGCTACAAATGCTTGTCTATCCTGTTGTAGCTTATTAATACTGCTTAAGTAATCTATATATTATAATAAGAGTATAATTTCTTATCTTGTTTGCTAATTGCTTGTTTCCTTCTTAATCAATAGTTGGGCAAGGTGGTGTTTTATAACAGATCTTTATGATTCAGCAATTGTTAAAATTACACAAAAGAAGCTACGTAGATTTGGTAGAAGAAAGAATTATCTTAAGTCGTGTTAATATAATCAATTAATTGGGAAATGAAAATCTAGGAATTTGGTTTTGGGGGAGTAACTAAAATAAATCACACAGGGAAAACGGTTCTATTAAACGTTTTACGTTCTTTCACAAAATGTTTCCTCCGCATACAATAGCAGAGACCAGGGCCGGATTAACCATTAAGCAAAATAAGCCCATGCTTAGGGCATCAAGGGAAGGGGGGCACCACAGAAATTTTCCATTGTCGGATTTACCATGGATTTATTATACTATTATAATACCAACAGAACAACTATGCAACAAGGCAGGCTGGATGCCTTATCTCTACTAAGTATAGAAGCAGATGTGTTACGTAAGATTAGTTTTGAGGATCTGATCAAAGACTTTGCAATTAAAAAAGTAGGAGAAAACTTTTCAAATATAAATGAAGTGGAAGTATACAAAAATAAACATTATTTTCCATCTTACTGTAAGTTTTGTTTCATTTCAAAAAATAAAATTTTATTTTATGGTTTATTTTTGTTTATATTTTGAATTACATATATATGGGGCACCAAAATCTTTTTAGTGCTTAGGGCCTCTAAAGGTCTTAATCCGGCCCTGGCAGAGACCAATGTATATGACATAAGGCTTCTTCTAATAACAACGGATGTAAGTCGGGTTTTCAGTTTACGCATAGGAAAAATACACATGGAAATTTATTCGCAGAGACGCAGTGTTTATACAGAGAAATAAAATAAAAGAATATAATGTAAACATTCTCGGACATGCTTGTGTGCACTTTTTAATACTAGAATGGTGTATATTATGTTTGCTAAGATCGGAAAGATATGGAAGGGGATTGCAAGAGCCCGCCGGCTCATAAAAAAATCGTATCTCATCAATGGAGTTAAAATATAGACTTCGCGACATTACGACATAGAACAGCTGTCAAAGACATGGTCCATGATATGTAACAAAGTTTACAATATAAAAATAGCTGTGCATTTTGAAAAGAATCGGGGATTAGATGGACTTATAAAATTTAAAATATAGTTTCATATAACTTATTATGTCTTAAAGAAGAGTAAGTCAATTCCTCATAGTTATTTAGTTTAATTACGATTTTAGGATAGGTTTTAAGTTCGTTTAATAAAATTTATGGGTAACTAAAGAATTTAATTTAAATGTTTTTTTAGGGTGAAACACCCTGGGGAAAATTTAGTGCAGCAGAGTCCAACTTTGGAAGCGCCGACCAGGCCGGTTAATGATAAATTTGGGAGGTAATGTTCTTAGGAATATCTAAAACTGTTTATGGATTTCACGTAGTGTTTTCTGGAGGGGAATTAGTTTTACAAAGAGGGTGAACATCTACAGGGTGTCCAGAAAGTCTTGTTACACCTATGTATAATCTCGGAATATTAAATGATGTTTGGTTCCAACAACATGGAGCACCTCCCCACTATTCCTTGAGGGTTCGTGAATATTTAAATGAGGTGTTTCCTGATCGATGGATTTGGAGAGGGTCTGCATTAAAATGGCCTCCAAGAAGCCCAGATCTCTCGAATTGTGACAATGCATTATAGGGATTTATAAAGGAAAAGGTTTCTCAAAAACGTTATGATTCCAATGACGGACTAAGGGAAGCCGTAAAAGCTGTTTTTAAATTTGTAACACCTAAAATGCTGAGAAGCATAGCACACCGAACCTGGCGTAAAATCATTCTGTGCAGTGAGAACGATGGTTTGCATACAGATCCTTTGGATACATGATAAACTTGTGTATAACTCTGTATAAACTACAATACTGTATAATTCTGTATAAAATAAAATGTCTCACAGTGTTTTCTACTATATACTTTCATTACCATAGTTACAGAACACTGGAGTAACAAGACATTCAGGACACCCTGTAGGTCCTTATTAATTAATTTAAAATTCAAGTTTAGGACTCAAGGGATAACTATGGAATTCTATTCGGGAAATCGGTGTTCGAATCATAGAATACACAAAAGATCTCTACTTACAATTTTCATCCTGGGACCGGCAGTATAAAACATAAAACATAATCGTACACATACACCTAATACTATATATAATATATAGATTAGGGAAAGGATAGGAAAAAGTAATGAGAAAAGAAAAACACAGCACTAGTGTATTTACACATAATATAATTATTACTTAAATCTCGGTATTTTATAAGGGCATAAGGCCCTTTTTTGGCAAAATTTCCTATGGCAGGGTACGATCCAAATGAACTTACATCGTATCCTCTAGAATTTTAGAAATTTTCTGGTGCTACTATAGCGTGATTCCTACCTCGATTCGGCGGTCTACCTTTTAATTATAGCTTCTTACCTCGTTTACTAATTGCTTGTTTACATTCCAATGTCCATCGCCCTTGACGATTGGTTAGGTTTAGTCATGATATTTTCGTTAGTTTTAACGAAAATATCGTGACTAAACCTAACCAATCGTAGGTAGACCACATACTATAGTAGCACCGAAACTATTTTTTAAATAAATAAAATTGAATAATAAATAGCATTTTATATTTATTATATTTTCATTTATACCTTGGATAGGAATCACACTCTACAGTACTGTAGTTTCGAACCAAAACGGGTTGGAATCACCCTATAAGTATCGAAGTCACCGGTAGGAATCACGCTATAGTAGCACCAATTTTCTCAGGATAGTAATCAGTGATTGGCTTCAGTAACTTTGGAAAGAAAATGACTTCATTAATAAAACAAATTATAAAATTTAGTTTTCTAGTTACGTAAGACAGTTCAATTTACTGAGAAGGCAAACTAAAACAATCATTAACTTAAGGTGATGCGATAAGAGACTTTAGCATACTAATTCTTTACATTTAGTGAAGTACTATAAGATGTTTTCTTTCAATAAGATACGTTATATTGAAAATCATTAATTTGATAATAATAAACATTGAGAATTTAGCCGTTATGAACAGAAGGCAATTTTATACACATTAATTAATAGTATGTTGTTTACGAGAACTAGTGATGTCATATCCGAATCTTGTTTACAGAAGATGTCGGTTTTAAGGATGACTAGTGTAGTCATTCATGTAAAGATAGAATAACAGACATGAAAGGGAAACACACAGTAAGAGTAGGATGTAGACATGATTTATAAACATTTTTAAGGGGGTTAATTTCATGTATTAAATCATAGGCTAGAAATTTACACTCAGCTATAGCACAATATTTTAAATTGGGTGGTTGTCGATATGCATCTTTTCAACGTATCAGGTTTCTATTCTAAAAAGGTTAATTTGTAAATTATTATTAATTTTTATCTTTACACTATGGTACTTTCTTTTCTTTATTTTCACCAAACTTCACTTTACTCACTAGTTCTAAACACATAAAGAGCAGTAAAGAGCACTTTCACACTTTTCAACCTTAAGCACGTAAATTTACACATTCATATTTTAGGCTAGTAGTATGGTTAACTAATTTTTATTTAAATATTAGGAGTGATAAAGAATTTATATCTTATTTAGACCGACTAATTCGGCTGAATGTTAGCTTAGCTTCATTTTTGGTGGATTTCTCTTGACGGTACTCCGGTGGTCTTCCGTAAGGTCCCTTTTTCCAACAACGTTTCGCGTCGCTTCTGATCGGCGAGAGCGTTGATAGGTAGGCCTTTTGATGGTGTTGGGGACGGTCGGGCTGCGTCACCTACTTCGTGCTGTATTGATGAATAAACTTTAAATTTTATGGGCATTTGAAAATGTAAATTCAGGACGTGGTGTAGAAGGACGTTAAAGACTGACTAGTACAAAGCTTCGTTATTGGAAAGGTTCGCGCTTCCGCTTGGAATGCGCACAGTGATAAGAGAAGGGTTACAATTTCCTTCGGCAGGAGTCGTTCATAAAATTTTTTATTTTTTTAATAATGGGGAATGGGTAATATCAAATGGGAAATATTAATTTAGCAATTCTGTAATTAATTTAAATTGATTTTTAGTAATTTCCTAAAATTTTATATTAACTGGGTTAATCACTCAACTTCCTCCTGTTTCACCTTCGTCGAACCTCGAAAACGAACTAACCTAGCAGCTCTCTCTTCATTCGACTAAAGCATAAATGAATATAAATCTCATTCATGACGTCAGTTCATTCGCCTACACTTCATACCTTCATATCCAGTTTATAGAAATAGCCTTTTAAATGGTTTAACCACAACTTCATACTTTAATACGAATGAACTCAAGGGAAATATTAACTTAGCTGGGAAAGTACTAACCAGGTTACTACGTTGCCTACATTTTTCTGTGAATGCCTACATTCTAAAAGTGCCTATCAAGTATCTCGGGGAAGAATATAAATAAAGTTTAGTTTTATCTCGTTGCATTTTAAATCTTCTATCCTCTTTGCATTGCTCATTTTAATGTGTACTTTAATATCCTAAAACCACTCGTCTGAATTCCTATCTTATCCTATTTAGATAAGCTTGAAAAGGAATATTACTTAAGCGAAGCTCTGCAGTTTCGTGACATAATTTATTTTAGTGCAAAAGCGCAATTATAATTATTTATGTACAGGAATCTTTATAGGTGAAATCGTCTGGTGGCCTCGTGAAGTGCCTCCACAGACACTTTATTTCATTGAATCTGTTTCTGTACTTTGATGGTTCATTTCTTAATTTCTTGAATCTAATTTTTGAATAAACGCTTCTTCCGTTATCTTCTTTTCGGATAGTGTTTATAATTCCTTCGTGTTGGTTGCTCAGGGTCTCTACATCATCTAATGTCTTTTTCGAGTTTTCTTCGTTCAGACAAATATCTGGTAAAGCGGTTTGTGGTGGAGAGGTCTGTTCCACCAGATTAAAATTTAATTTCTCTTCCTTCACCCATACACTATTTGCGTGAAACGTCCCAACGACCAATTCGTTTTCATCCATTTCAATGATTTTTTTCATTTAAATTTTCCTCATTTGTTTCATGTACAATTGCACCTTCGATTCGCACATTTTCTGAGATTCCGCTCTCATTTCTGTTCTCACCATTAGTTAATGACTCATGCTTTTCGTTACAATTTTCACTGTCAGTGTCCCATGTGCCCGTGTCATAGACTCCATTCACACGATAGCGTTCTATTAGTACAACACCTGCATTTTCATTCATACTTCTGTTCACACACACTAACAATGAATTATGTTTTTTGATTACACTTTTAAATTCATTTTCTCACGAACTTAATTCATAAATATCATTCACACAACCTCTCTCTCCTTGTACCTTATTTATAGTTTCATTTACTTCTTTTTCATGAGATCTAGCCATGCTTTCGTCACTTGATACTGAATCGCACTCTGCATTTACTTTATCTTCTGAGGCAATTGTGAGAATTTTTTCATGTGCTTGTTTTCCGACATCAGAGTCTAAGCTCAAGGTCGAGCGGCATCCTCTCACCTCAATGTCACTTCCATTTATACTTGAGTTATATAGAATTATCTCGCTCTCATATTGTTCTTCTTTTTTCATTTGTTCTGGCTTATTTACTTCAGTTTTTCTTTTCTTTCATCCTTTAGGGGACTTTCCTTGTTATTTGGGACTTCTAGTCATTTTTTATTCTTCGTTGTCCTTAAAGGAGACTTTTCGGGGGACTTATCCGTGGAGGGTCTATTCTCCTTGGCCTTGGGGAATCACTTCGGCGGCCTTCCCAATTTCTAGACGGAGATCGTCCTCGATCTCGTTCCTGGGCAGCGTATCCGTTTCCCTCCCTCTCCCTATAGGTGGATTCGTTTCGGTTTCTATACCCTTCGTTCGGTTTTTCATAAGGAGAATAGCTTCTCCGATTTATGTACGGCGAAGGGGATCGATTTCTTTGGTCATATTGTCGATAATCCTTTCTATTCCAATTATCAAATCGAGTATCTTGAGGGTTATACAGTGAGTGAAATCTCTCTCGTCTATTTTCATAAGGAGATGGCGACCTCTCATATTGGTTCTACCTATAATGAGAATAACCATCTCGTCTCCATCCTCGATTTTTAGGATAATCGTTCCGTCGTTGGTCATAAGAATAATCATTTGGGTTTTTTGTCGTCTCTCTCCATTTCCGTGACGGTCGAATTTCTTCTCTCCCTCTATTCCAATTTTGCCGAAATGGCGACATGTATCGTCGTCGTCCATCATAATCTTCTCTCTCTCTATTCCAGTTTTGTCGAAACGGCGACGTGTACCGTCGTCGTCCATCGTAATCCTCTTCTCTCTCTCTATTCCCGTTTTGCCGAAACGGCGATGTGTATCGTCGTTGTCCATTATACTCTTTCTCTCCTTCCCTTATATACTCTCGCGCCTTATTTCTGTCTATTTCCAATGTTTTTACTCTTTCGATCATCGGACAGAATTTAGCTTTATGTCCTGTTCCTTCGCATATGTAGCATCGAGGGTTATTCATTAAATATGATTGGGTTTGCGTTTGTGGGGCCTGTACTGCATTTACATTCATCACGTTATTTTGCATTAAGGGACATGGATGGGTTGATAGATCGTAGGGTGGCGCACTACTATATGGCATTTGGTTTAAAGGAACATTTTGTGGATAAAGATTTTGTCCTACAGGGGAGTAGGCGTTTTGGTAAGGGGAGTATGTAGGCTGATTTGGCATTTGCAAATAGGCTTGATTTTGATAGTATGAGGAATCTGGGGATGGTAGGGACCCCAGGTTGTGACTCTGGTAATTTAAATTACTTAGAAGGGTCACTGGTTCGGAAATGATCCGATCATCACACCGAATTCTCTTCATCTTTCTATGTACATCCTCCCTCTGATCACCATACTTATTCCAGAGCTTACGAGGTATTGAATTTAGAATTACTCTATTTATTACAAAAGGAATATCTATAATTTGTGCCATGTCGCCCTCGTCTCTTTTCAACCCTTCGACCTCTCTCTTTATTCTATATGCAATTGATGTAAATGATTCATCTGGACGTCTACATTCTTGCTCTATATTCATTAACCTACTTGTAATCTCATCCCTTCTGTTTTGGCAATAAAGGTCAGAACAGATGTCCAAAAACTCCTTCCATGTCTTAACATTTTCTTCAAATCCTACTAACACTAATCTACTAGGAGGAACTGAACATCTAATTGCTAAAGCAATTCGCATTTTATCAGAATTTCCTCATCTCTCGGGAATTAATCTCGCGATTTCGAAGATGAAATCCTGAAAGGATACATAGCTTCCACTACCCCTTGGGCCGCTGCAATTAAATATTCAGCATACGTGCCACAGAATATGGGGCAGATCTCAGCTGCATGACGCAGTTTCTTTTCTTCCTCGTGGGAGAATAACGATACCGATAAATACCGATAAATACCGATAAATTTGGAACGTGTGAAGCAGTCACTTTTCATCACTCTCTGGAGTGTATTCGCATCCATTTTAAAAATCTGTGGTGACGACCCTGAAACGATCAACCTCTATTAGTGCCTGTGATTCTAGATACACGAGTGCACTTATAGGCGCGTCTATAGGTTTGGCAAACTCCAACCTCACTGAGATGTTTCCGCTCTGTTGTGGACTTAAATGCATATTTACGCCAGCAGTTAAGTCTGGCGTATTGTCAAATGAGTAAATATTAATTTCTTCCACAAACTCTTTCTGTGTTATGCCGAAACCAAGTTCATCACATGCTCCTGTATTATGGGCAAGACTACTATATGCTCTCGCACAGAGCGGGAAAACAGCATCTGTTGAGTAATCCATATTCATTACCCCACCCAGAGCGATGCCATTTACGTATAGAGTAATATTTTTAAGGCCGAAATTCTCGATTTTTAAGGCACTCTTTTTATAATTTTCATTCGTCGAGGCGTGGTCTTGCATTCCAATTAAAATCCTTTTAGGTAGGACTCCAAGAGCAATGTTTTCTAGCTGTTTCGATGCCAGCCCTGCGGGAATCGTGTACAGTTTGATGTGTACCCTGTTAATTTGATATTTCACTGTGGCGTGTATCAAGTCTTTCTCAATTTCTATTTGCTTCGGGGAGCTTAATTTCACTCGGCGTATACGCAAATACGTTTCCATGATATGTATCACAACGGGTTTCGCGCCTTCTTGATCAGTCCCCAGATTTATGCAGATCTCAGGGTTCGTGCGGGTAAGCTTCAATTTCATATCCACCCAGTTCATAAGCAACTTATCCTGGAATGTGAAATCTGTATGCAGGCGTCCAAAACACTCGTATATCTTCTTTTTAGAATTTTTTAATTTTTCCTTTATACTACTCTCGTCTTTAGTGTGGTAATACCCCTCGGCTGTTAAAAAGGTGTCCTTCGCTCCTTTTGAAAAGTTGAGGACATTTTCCAGATACGCTCGTAGGTGATAGTACCCCGAGCCTGCCGAGATGTTAGTCTGATTTAAATATACGTCACACTGATTGAATATGGAGTGCAGAAAGTTGGTTTTAGGGTAGGCAACGTAACTATCATCGCAGTCCGTTCCGTCAGAATGGGCTATGCGTAGTTTAGTATACATGTACATGCAACTCGCGTCAAAAAAGTAAGGACCTGAGCTGGGTATCACGAACTCTATAGGAGCACTCGGGGAACTAATTGTGTTTAACAGATTAATTGTAATAAAGTCACTATGTTCAATAGAGACCTGGGTAGGTGGCATATCAAAGAGGGACAGTTCCGATTTACAGCATTGTGAACTACACGGATGGATGAAACGTGCCATGACGAGTCAGAAATAGTGCCACCTCCCTCGACGAGTATTAGTCAATCTATGATTCGTGAGAGTAGCGTCCTCAACTTATATCAGATAAAAAAATGGTCAGCCATAGGTTTCATACGCTTAGAACACTTCCTTTTTGGTTTCCTTTTACGTTTAACGCCACTTGATGGTAACCCCTTCTTCCTAACGGATCTCTTCTTCTTTCCACCACGTGTTGTTAACCCCTTATTCATGGCAGATCTCTTCTTTCTGCCACCACACATTTTTCTCTTCGCATCTTTGATTTCATCCCGCGTACGTTTTAAATGTGTTTTTAGAGCTTCTTTAGGCTTAGTTCCACCCAAGATGTCCTCTGCCGCGTTAAAACCTGTTTGTAACGCCTTCCTCCCTTGGTACCTAGCACCCCGCCTCTTCAACAGTGGGACAGCGGTGCGTAGTATGGATGAAAAAATGGACCCAAGTCCGCTACCACGCTGGTATCTCACCCCTCGATAGACGGTGAAAGGCTTTCTGTCCATTATAACTCAGTGCGTCGAAAGTGCAGCTTCACTGTTAAGCTCCCGTCACCGAATGGGAAATTTTTACCCTCAATCGTTCTTATTTATATTGAGATATTGGTTATTAGATTAGTTGCGACATTCACATAATGGGGTATGTCATATGTAATACTCAAACTCCTTCCCCTATGCCTATGGTGTCTCTTTGGAAGGCTGATCGATATCGCCCCTCGGTTATAATTTTGAACACTTCCGTCTTTAAGACTTCTGTTAACCTTTGATTTTAGGATTAGAGTATGTGCAGGGTTTCCTTTGTTTACGATTTCGTATAATAAATCATTCGTAAGACTTGAGTTTTTTAAACTCACGTTTAAGTCTCTCACAACATCCTCAGCCGAACCATAACGCCCCGGCCCTAGTGTTACTTCTGTACTGAAAAACTGTGCAACCTTAGTCCGGGCAATACGTATAGTTTCATCCCGAGTTAACCAGGCTTTTGCACACTCGTTACAGTCTCTAAGAACCGTAAAAACGGTATCTTTATAATCAATATTTAAAAAGAGGGTGTCCAGCTGAATTTTACATATCCCCACCTCATACGAATCACGGCCCAACTCAATGACGGCCCAACTCAATGGGCCCATGGAACTCTGTTACAAAGTTGGCTAGTGTGTTGTTAGGGTGTGCAGACAGGGACGAGGAGGACGGGAGTGTGACGTAGAAATTGTTAGGAGTCATGCTGCATACTAATTAAGCTTCATTACTGCATCAGCTTTTATATAGGTATTGAAGCTTTCTGGGTAACCTAGCCACTTCACCAGGTACATTTTTCTCTTTCCTGTACCTTTGCTTCCTAAAATGTTCTCAATTTTAAACACATTTTTTCCTAAATTAAATGCCACTTTCTGCAATTCATCACGGTAAAAGCCTCCTGAGATCTCTTCTCCATTCAAATCTTCAACGTAATACATCATTATATTGCCCTTAGATCTCATAGCCCTAACTTTAAAGATCTCGCGTGTCCAGCCTTGCTCAAATCCCTTCGCGAATTTATTTCCCGAACGTGACAGCCTTACATAGTCATTGATTTTGAAACTCGCAGAGTGTGGTGGTGGTGGCGGCACTCCATCTCTTCTCGGGCGCTTGCCTCTTTCTAAAACATCGTTAGGCGTTGCTACCATCGTACGATGGTGTGAACGGTTGTAGGATGAAGCCAATGAACCAAGAACGTTTATATATCTGTATGTGTTTTTATGTGTAAAATAGCGGTGCATGCGTTCCTTTATGGTACGTTGAACTCTTTCAGCTAAAGAAGCCTTATGTATAGAATTGGAAGTGTAATAGCTGATATTAAACTCTGACAGCATGTTCTGAAAAGCGCGTCCTATAAATTCTTTTCCCATATCCGTACAAAAATAGCCAGGAATCCTGTTTTCTTTCAACATCAGCGTTTTGACCGCTTTAGCAACTGTTTCAGGCGATTTATTTTTCAGGGGAATTAACCACAGGTATCTAGAGAATACATCTATTATGAATAGGATGTAACGGTAGCCATCGTTATACATTGAATATCTTTGCATGTCTGTTAAATCTGCCTGCCAAATAGAGTCAATCGAGGCGGCTGTTGTCTTGGCTGTTTTAAACCTTTTTCTCACCGGTTTATGAAGTGTATAAGCATCCTGTCCTCGCAAAAATCTCTCAACATCTTTTTTCCTTACACCATAAACACCTCTGTACAATCTATTAACGCCACCATAGGATGCGGGATTACTTAATACGTTAGCCATTTGCATATTTTAGAGGCACGTAGATAAGGTTGGCCGCCTGCTCTCTTCTTTCTCCTCTTCAGAGACACTGCAGCTGCTGGGGGCGAAGGTGTACTCAGTTGTGACACGTGCGGTGCATGTTCCAAGTCTTTTAACTTATTCAGATTACCTATCAATGTTTTGGGGACATTATTTGTTGTAGTCTTGTTTTAATATGCCTCCATCCTGTTGGTGAGGGCCTATCCCACTTTCTCACCAGATCATGAACAATATCAACGATATTGGATCCTTGTACCATTGTTCCTTCAACAATGACCTCGCCCGTATCGGTCCACTGTATGATGGGGTCCTCACTCAATAGATTATAAAGACTTAACCCTTTATTCCCCAATGTATGGGGAGGCTGTTTTTTAGCACATGTTCGATGTGTTGTGTTCCGTTGCTCTTTGGTTGCCCAGGTCCTGTGTCGCTATGCTCAGCGCTACTCGAGCTGTGCCTCACGGAGCTCTGTAGGATGCTTATAATCTTCGTACTCATGAAGAAATTTCTGCAAAGCCTCTTGGTACAAGATCCTTTTCTCATCAGGTGCCTTTTCACTGTTTAATAGGGCTAGCAACTCACTTTCCATTCTTTTAAGCTACTTTTACGGGTTCTAGAACCGCATCTGGAGTCTTTGAACTTTGTAATGAAGCATACACCTCGTGCGGAATCACAACCACCTTCTTCATTATATTAATCTAGTCAGTAAAGGGCCCAAAACTGAAAATAAGATGGGCAGGAACGATCCTCCTCTTTGTACAATAATGCGCTTTTTCTTACCCACAGTCTGACTTTTATGAGCGAGCGTCCGTATTATGTTCTTGTAACGACGTAAGCGAGTCTTCTGAGAGGGTTTCATTGGAACATTACATTTTATAACATTAAAGCAGATTTCACAGATGCATTTTAAAAAGTCAGAGTCGATATTTTTAACAAACATCTGCTGCAATGCCGAGGCAGTCGTTGATAGATTTTTATTAATTCGCGGTATTTCTTTAGCCTACTCGTCATTCTGGAATATACACGGTTTCAGGTTCGCTTGGAAATATATTCATTCTTAGAAGCACCCTAAACGTGTTTCGCGGATAAAGGTCACAAAGCAAATATCCGTAACGTTGGTTTATGACCTCTTTATAAACGTCCAAAACCTCCTTACGATGATTCGGGAACATTTGACTGGCTAATACCCCAATTTGTGACACATCTCTACGTTGCGCGAATAAGACTAGATATTGCGTATTTAGCGACACATCGCGCATGTATCTATTTTTGAAATATAGATTCTGATTAATGAAGAACACGCTTATGTTAAAGTGGTGGGAGAATACTGTAAATGTCTCGGCAAACGTTTTATCCATCTCCAACATGAGGTCGTCAATTACGATGATTGTATGCTCATTTCCCCTTTAGCGAATTAACGTCATAGACCCCCTTGTGGAGCAAAACATCATCTTGGTATTCGTTGAACACTGATTGGTATGTCGAATAGCACCATATAACTTTATGCAAAAATTTTGAAAACATTTCCCCCTTTTCTTTAATGATTTTAAGCATAAACACCGTTTTACCACATCCTGTAGGTCCAGATATAATACATGTGGATGGATGGGCTCGTGAACCTGAATTTTTCTACAGATTCCATTTCTAACACGTCACACCCCTAAGTGGGTCATTTACAAAATATTACAAATAACGACTGCTGCTCCTTATATTTTTTCTTCTTCTTCCACAGAATCGTGAATGACGACGATGTACAGCTCCCCCCATCATCGACATCACGGATGAACCCATTGACCGTGCATCTACAGTACCCACTCCCGCAGATGAGCCCTCACCAGCGACATCTGTAGCACGAAACAGTTCAAAGTGGAGGTGTGATGACGAACCCTCCACGTCAGGTATAAAACGTTCCATGGTTGTTGGAACACCGGTAATAGAATCCCAACCCTCAACGTCTTACGCAACAAGGCCCAGAGTAGAGCCTTCCGCCAATATGCCCCCTTATTCATCCTCCACAGCAGCTACCCGTTCTGTTGAATCTGCAGTAATAGACCCCCAGCCCTCAACATCTTACGCAACCAACCCCACAACAGCGTCTTCCCCAAATATAACCCCTTATTCATCCTCCACAGTAGCTCCCCATTCTGTTGAGGATGGCATAACATTCGAGTTGGTGCGCACCGCAACCCCCAACTCGGCCTTGACTAGAAGTCGGTATATAGTCAGGGTTGATCCTAGATCCATGTATAGCAACGGTATTCAACACGGACTACGGCGCGTAGTAGAGCGTATTGTAGAGTTTGCCCTTCAGAACCGCGACGTGCGTGAAGTCAGGACGAGGCTGTCCTTCGGATTCGTGTCAAACGATGGTGATGTAGATGATTTTTGGGTAGTAGTACTAAGTACCATTCAGGCGTTTGGCGGCTGAAGATACAGACATTAGGTCGTATAATGCAGGCCTCCCAAAGTAGTATAGCCTTCAATATGGACTTCACAGTAAATATTGGCCGTGTATTCCGTGTTGCGGGTCATAGTGCCACACCTTATACTCTTAACTTCAATTCTCAGGCGATTTTTAGACGGCATATAAACGTCGATCGTGACTGCAGCTTTATAGCAGTAGTCTTAGCTCGTATGTTTACTGTACTAAATACACGGGTCACAAACATTTGGTTGCCTACGGTGGTGGAGCGTGTCCGTAAACTAGCTGTAGACTGTGAACTTGAGTTTGACTGTAATGGGTCCTGAAGAACTGAGAAGGGTAGAACAGGAAATGAATGTTCGTATAATTGTATTTGGAATGGATGAACGTCGTAGAACTGTGTATGTTTTTAAAAGCTGTGTGAGAGATCGTACAAGACCCCTACTTATTTTAGGACTGTCAGGTACAACATATCTCCCCATCCGTAATATAAGGTGCCTTTACGCGAGTTATGACAAAAGTCGAAAATATGGACATCATGATTTGTGTAAGGGGTGTCTCGAGTTTGCGGATGATATAGTGAAACATTGTAAAGAATGTCACATGGTATGTGAGCAGTGTAAAAGCAAATGTGAAAGCCGTGTAGTTGAAGCTGAGAAGAGGGATTGTAATGTGTGTAGACGCACATTTTTCAATAATAACTGTTTTGAGTTCCATAAATCAATTGGCACGTGCAGGAAAATGAGAATCTGTGAATGTGGTATGTTTCACATGATGGTAGGGGAGTTCAAGCACAAATGTGACGAAATTCACTGCTTACATGCCATGAGAAATATAAGGCGGATGGTGTAAAGCATGTATGTTATATGAAAGACGCCAAGCCTAAAAACAACCCTTGTATAACTGTGTACTACGATATAGAAACATACACGAACGCTGAAACCAAAGAGGTTATTCCACATTTACTTGTGAGCAGACTATCTGTGATGAGTGTATGGAGATCGAGTGTGATGAGTGTCACAAATGTGGTAAACGGACAAACGTTTTTAAAACGAATGCCCGATAGCCCTGTAAAACTATTTGTGTCCTATATTGTCAAGTTAGCGGACAAGTTCAAAAAAATGACTGTGTATATTCTCGCCCATAACGGGGCAAAATTTGACCACAGTTCCTTTATAAGGAGTTGCTTGAGCACGAGTCCTCTGAGATATTTACAGGTGATCCATTGAAAAGAGGCAACAAATTAATACAGATGCAAATAAGAGGTAATGTACAATTTAAAGACACTTTATTATTCACACCTTGTAAATTAGCAAAGCTACCCAAGGTGATGGGCGTAGCAGCTGAAGTTTCAAAAGGATATTCCCTTACACATTCCTCACTAGTGAAACTTTAAATTACGTAGGACTACCTCCACCCAAACATTACTTTAACTATGATTGTATGAGCGCAGATGAACGTGAAGATTTTGACGATACTACAACAGTTTTAATGAACGTAATCCTTATAATATAGCTGATGAATGTGAGCGTTATTGCGTGAATGATGTACGCGTGCTTAGAGTATGTTTCCAGGCCTTTAGAAGGATGTACATATGCGTTTCAAATGCGATCCGCTGCAAGTCGCAACCACCATCGCCTCATTATGTTTTACGGTTTCAAGAATAACTTCATGCCTAAAGATACCTTAGCCATTATCCACAGAAACAACCCCCGCAGTTATGGGCACAAGGCTATTTACTGGCTCATACACCTACAGCAGCAGACAGGTGTATACATAAAGCATGCCCGCAACACGGGAAGTACCCATTAAGGTTAATGGCCGTGTTTTTTGGGTTGATGGTCTAAGTGAAAACCGTGTCACTGGCGAGAAGCCTGTGTACTCCTTTAACGGTTGCTGGTGGCATGGTTGCCCCCGTCCTGAGTGTGGAATCGTAGGAGATATCCACGGTAGATCTCCTGCCGAATGTCTTGCGTGGACGCGCACCCGCGATTAACTTATAGGGTCCCAGTTCACCCACAAAGTCTTGTGGGAGCATGAATATGATGCACGGATGGAGACAGACGGACAATACCGTGAAGAAATAAACACGATCAAGCGTTCAATGGTTCTGGATCCTCTCAAATGCGGTGATAGCTTGTTCGGAGGGCGTACAAATCCCTTCAAGCTATACTTCCCGCCTACGAAGGGCTTGAAACTCCATTATTACGATTTCTGTTCTCTATACCCCTACGTGATGAAGAACAATCTGTACCCCGTGGGTGCGCCTTAAAAATAGTGGGCCCTAACCTACCCTCCATCAACGAGTTTTCAAGAAATTTGAATGGGTACTATTTCGGCCTTTCTTTCGTAGACGTGCTACCCCCTCGTGATTTATGAATGCCGATCTCACCCGTCGTTATAGATCACAAACTCATGTTTCCCTTGTGCGTGAAGTGCGCGGAAGAAAACAACGGCGATTGTAGCGATACACCCCACCAGCGTAAGATCAGAGGTGTATACACAAGCCCTGAGCTGGCCCTAGCCGTTCGTCATGGGTATAGAATAATGAAGATACATGAAGTGTGGAGGTTTCAGAAGCTACCCAACCTTTTCACACCATATATAAACGCATTTTTGAAGGATAAGGTTGAGGCGTCAGGATACCCGCGAGGGGTTGAAACCGAAGACGAAAAAACGTCTTATATTCAGCGTTACTGTGACCACGAAGGTATACAACTTGATCGTACCCAAATTGTAAAGAATCCTGGCAAGCGCTTTAGTGCAAAATTGTGCCTAAACAGTCTTTGGGGAAAATTTGCGCAGAATACCGGTAAAGGGAACGTTCATTTGGCGCAAAGTTATAGAAGTCTGGGATTACGCCAACGCACCCGATAAAGAGGTCATGGAGATTGTGAATGTAGGTAATACTTACATAATAAAGTACAACAATACTGAATTGGCCACAGATACCTCACGGGTTACAAACATTCCTGTAGCCAGCTTCACAACAGCCTACGGCGCATCAAACTTTGGGGCCTATTGCATTCTCTTGGGCACGGGTTTTGTATGCCGATACAGATAGCGTGATATTCACAGCGAGGAGGGGTGAATACATGCCTGCTATTGGGGAGTTCCTCGGAGCTAACTGACGAGATCAAGGATGAGTATGGGGACAACGCATACGCCGACTCGTTTGTGTCAACAGGTCCAAAAACCTATGGGGTACGGGTGAGGATAGGGGATGAAACGAAGTATATCGTGAAGGCTAAGGGTATCACGCTTAACCAAGCGAATCGGCGGGTCGTTAACTTTGATTCGCTGAAGGAGTTAGTGTGCTTGGAAGATGATGAGGGTGACCGTCCGCCCCAACTGACTGTAGGCACCCACAATTTTCGGGCGCAGAAGCTGGGGGGCGTGAAGGAACTTAGGGGCACAAAGGTGTGCCGTAACACCTATAGGAAACGCTACCAGGTGCCTGGTACCTATGACACCGTGCCCTTTGGATACCATAATCTTTGATATGTCTATTGCTAACTTAATTATTACACGTATTTGTAAATATATACATCGATTATTTCTTTTATTAAATAAATCGTGTTTCAACTAGCGTTTTACTTTGCGTGTGTGCGTGTGTACAGTAAAAAGCTAAGCTCAGCCCACTGTAAGACCGGCGACGTCAATCATGCCACAACCTGAGCAGGCATCTATCCTTCCGTACTCAGTTGACCTCTGTATACCCTTGAGGTCAGACGTGTATTCTCTCGCATAGAAGAAAAATAGTAATGGCTACCTTTAATATCGCGTGTTCAACATTTATGAAGTGGTATTTGCTAAGTGCGTAGATGTAGTGGATACTGAAAAACTCCCTATTCCCGCCTCCTTTGCCTCTTTTAAGGCTGCATTGAATCGTGCGAAGTGTCAGGCTATTCAAATACTCTACGGATATTCTGGCGAAGGGGGGTTGTACGATTTCGCAGTACAGACGATGTACTGAAGTATGTTACAGAACTAAGCTTTATAAAGGCTCACATATACCGCGTAGTAGAAGAAGCAACACGCTCAGAAGATAAACAACAGTTATGGGTAGTGAGTCTTGTGGATGAATGGTGTGATAAGCGCTATTATATGTTACACCATACCGATTACTCGTACCCTACGGCTGAAAATGTAAATCTTGTCATCATGGACAATCTTAAGTATTTTTACCACTACATTAATATATATCATGATGAGGTTTGTAGTGAGGTTGTGGCTAATGGGTTGTGTGAGTTTTTAACAGATTTTAGAGATGAGTATCGCCTGTCAAACAAAAAGGATAAATATGAACATATGTTTCTCTCTAATAGCGCCCCGGTTTGTGAAGATGTCTGGGAGTGATAAAACATTTAAAAAGTTATAAAATGTTCGTGAAAATCACCCTGAAGGAAAATGTCTGGTGCGTATTCGGGGAAGTTATAGTGATAAAACATTAAAACCGAAATTAATTCTTGTATCGGAAAATTTCTCAAGACATCTGCCCAATATAATGGGGTACAACGAATCATGTTGGGTCAGCGCCGTACACATTTCATTAGATGGCGTGACTCACTCTTCCCGTGCCGCCCACCGGTGTACCTCACGGAGCATACAAGTTCGAACAAACCAATTCACGTTTCATCAGGATGACTCATCCCGCCCCGTCGAGCCGATCCTGCCCGCCTCCTGTGGCTCATAGTCATCTCAGAGCTTGAACCGAGTGGACGTGCGAATACGATGGAACTCCCTTTGAGAAGCATTCTCAACGCCTCGTGCGACGTCTCCGTGACGAAGTCGTTGCGCGTGTTCAGGCGAGAAACTGGCACCATTAACTGTGTGCTTGAAACGATCTGCAGGCATGCGAGCAAACGCAACGTTATTTATTTAAGTCTTGAGGAGATGCATAAAATCTTCGTGGTAGTTGAGAGGTGGGCTGAGGACCGTTATAAAATTCCAGCTGACGTAAGTACAATAAGAGAGATGATTAGTGACACCTCCTCATATACCATTGTTTGTACATTGAGTGTAAATAACGAACAACCATGCATTGATATACGACTGATGTGGAAGAACACAGCTGATAATGACGTTCTTGTTCCTACACGAAGCCGTTTCATCCTCGATAGAATGTTTGAGATCGTCGGATTCCGCAAGCTGAAGCCTATATTAGATGCGCGTGTTACGGATATGATTTATTTTGATACAGTTTTTGAATACGCTTACACCGCCCTGGTCGACGGATTTGTTGAATGTAGGAATGAACAGGGGAGAACGGTCTAGATCTGGATGCATATTTAAAAGGTTTAGATTCTTCGAAATACCCTGAACTTTGGTACAAAGCACTTGAGAGGTACAGAGCTGAGATCGCCTACACTGTTCACCCTGAAGAGTTGTACCTCTATATAGTGGATAGGTGTCGTTACGATTTGGAAGATTATTTCCAATGCCGCTATGCCGAGTGAAGAAGAGTTCACGATTGAAAAGTTCGGGGCGGTAAGAAATAATTCCCGATTGGAAAGGCAGGATTATAAACTTGTATTTAATGTTGTGGTTAACGATGACATTTTTGTGCATGCTCTTGATTGTGTTCTAGCCGTGCTTAAAGATAACTTTCCCGCCGAGTGTAAAGTGGGGACAAAAATAGTATTGAACGATATGAAAGCCATTTATGTTGAGTATAGGCCACCGTATCAGTTAAACTGAGAAGTGATGCTTGGACGGTTTTACCACATCGTACAAAGTAATGATGTTGATATAGACTATCAAATGCGAGTTTAGCGTTTTGCACCGTAGAACGTAAAAACAATATATATTTTTCCTGTACTAATATGATTATACGTTTTGTATATTTCGAATATAATTTAATATACACTATACGTATATTTTTCCTGTACTAATATATTGATCATACTATGTTTTGTATATTTTCAATATATTTAATATAACTATATTTTCCTTACTAATATTTTGATAATGCATCGTTTTGTATGATTATATATTTTCCATTCATGATGCTATTATTTTACCATATATATGTCCCGTTGTATATCCATTAATTCATGTGAATAAACAGAATGATGTATTGGTGTTTTATTTATTCCTTTTTGTTTGTACACAATTATATCATTTGTTTGGTTTCGGCTTTCAGAATAGTTAATAAATTGCTATTTGTCAAATCGATCTTCTAAGCCAACTGATGGATGAATATATGGTATAATTTAATAAATAAGTAACGAAGCTGACAACTCAACTTTGTAAGCCAGATGACAGAAGAATATAAGGATTAATTAAATAAATATTGCTCTCTGGCAACTCAGCCTTCTAAGTCAGATGACGGAAGAATATAAGGATTAATTAAATAAATATTGCTATCTGGCAACTCAGCCTTCTAAGCCTACTGGCTGCTTAATATGTGCTTTAATTTAATAAATAAAGAAATCTGGCAACTCAGCCTTCTAAGTCAATTGGCTGATTAATATATGGAATAATTAAACGGATATTGCTATCTGGCAACTCAGCCTTCTAAGCCAGATGATGGAAGAATATAAGGATTAATTAAATAAATATTGCTATTTGGCAACTCAGCCTTCTAAGCCTACTGGCTGCTTAATATATGGAATAAATAAATAATTAATGCTACCTGGCAACTCAACCTTCTAAGCCAACTGGCTGATTAATATATGGTATAATTAAACGGATATTGCCATCTGGCAACTCAGCCAACTGGCTGATTAGGGGTCCTATAAGAGAGCGGCGGGGTGGCTGAAGGACTCATATGCGCTTGGCTCTGGCCAAGCGAAGACCCTTCCTCTGAGTCTCCTCCTCCTCCTCTCTCTCTCTCTCTTAGGTTAGGTATGCCCCTTTGGGGGTGAGGCCGTCCCACCTTCTCCCCCAAAGAGGTTCCCCAGGTTAGGTATGCCCCCTTGGGGGGTGAGGCCGTCCCACCTTCTCCCCCAAAGAGGTTTTGCAACAAAGGGGAGTGGGGGTCCCTTGCAACATTACGCACTTGCATTGCACTCGTCCATTTTGCAACCATACTACTCGAGGCCACTGATTTGGAAAAGGACTTGGGTGTGCTAATTAGCAGCGACCTTAAGTTTACCAAACAGTGTGTAGAGGTGGAAAAGAAAGCCCAGAAGCTGTTGGGGTATATGAGGAGGCAATTTCGATTTCTGAACAAGGAGATTGTGCTCTCTTTGTACAATTCTCTGGTTCGGCCGGACCTGGAGTATGCTGTGCAGTTCTGGTCGCACACCCTCAGGGGTGTTCAACGGTTCAGCGGGTTCAACGATGTCGATTTTAGAAGTATGTTTAGTTTAAATGATAACTCAACTCGCAACAATGGTTGGAAGTTGGATTTGAAACGGTTTAGTACTAGTGTGCGTGAGAATTACTTTACCTATAAGATCTGTGATACGTGGAACGGGCTACCTTCAGAAGTTGTGAACAGTTCTTCTGTGGATCTGTTCAAGAAAAGGTTAAACCGAATCTTGCACTCTATTTGAGGGTGTATGAATTTTTCCCTGGCACCCTTTGCAGTTGGTACCTCCTCGGTATGTATGGGCCGCAAGGCCTTTTGAGGTACTTTTTTTCCTTGTAACTCCTTGTCTCTCTCTATATCTATATCGACTATTGACTGATTGCGAGGAAAGCATAGTTGAATAATGAACAGGAACAGCAGAGAAAAAAATCAACATTCTTCAATCTTTAATTGGTACCAACGTTTCGGAATACTTATTCCATCATCAGGGTAGAAAACATACACGACTAATTAAAATGCAAATAGATTGGATTATAATGACCAACATAACTAACAATTAAATTCACAAAATTATTAAAAAAGTCTAGGAAAAATCAGATGTAAAAGGGTTAAAAAAAATTGAAATAGTAAATAAATAATGCGTTATTTGAAACAGCAGTTCTGCAGTTCTACCAATGATTCGTCAGAATTGAGATCCGGTTTTAATTTATAAATGAACAATGATTCCATGATTTCAAGCTCAGGCTCACAGTTACCACCAGCAAGTACACCGAAATTAGACTGTGAAATTGGGTAGTTATTATTATGTGCATGGTTGTGTATGTTCGAGTTAGTTAGTTCACTGAGGGATTGATTTGTTCGAACAGATTTATCAAGTTCAAATATGGGATTTCAGGTGTCTTGATTTTACTTACATATGACCTCATACAGTGGTCACACTTATATTGGTAAACTATGGAAAATTTAAGAAGTGTAGGAACATCATGTTTGTATTTAAATAAATGATAAACTGATTTAGACGGGTGGAAACGACTTTGATACACAATTTACGGTAAAATTATTTGAGCAATTTTAAAAGTTTATTCCTAATATTGAAACAAGGTTCCCAAAAAAGGTAAAGTGAAATGTAAGATGTCTTTCCAAACTAACTATATCTCTAGTTATGGGTTATAAATCTACGAGGGCCACTCAATATATTTTGCTCCACCTTTTTTTTTTCTTTCAAAGTTTTCTTTAAGTTCCAGAAATTTTGTACACAAGTAGTTACATACCTTTTTTACAATTTTTTATTTTTCCACATAATCTCCATCTTTTTCTACGGCTTTCCTCCACCTCGAAATAAGGGCCTTTATTCCTTGATGGTAAAAGTCCGCTGGGTTCCGCTGCAGCCACCTCTTAACCTCCTCAACAACCTCATCGTTACTCTGAAACTTTCTTCAACGAATAGCATCCTTCATTGGCCTAAACAAATGGAAGTCTGAAGGTGCCAGATCCGGGCTGTATGGAGGGTGGAGTAACACAGTCAAGCGCATTTTTGTGATGGCCTCTCTTGTTTGCAAACTGTTGTGTGGTGTTGCGTTATCGTGCAAAAGAAGGACGTCTTCTAGTTTTCTTTCCGGTCGCTTTATACGTCTCTAGAGTCTCTGCAGGGTAGCAATATATGCCTCTGCGTTGATTGTTTGTCCTTTCTTCATAATGTCCAGCAGAATCACTCCTTTCATGTCCCAGAAGATGGTGGCCATAACCTTTCCTGCAGAGGGAGCCATTTTGAACTTTTTCTTGCGTGAGGAGTTTGCGTGATGCCACTCCATGGATTGGCGTTTTGTTTCAGGTTAAAAGTGGTGTACCCAAGTCTCGTCCCCAGTCACAGTTCGTGAAAGGAAGTCATCCCCTTCTGTCTCGTATCGAACCAACGACTCAGAAGCAATTTCTTTTCTTTGGGCTTTGTGATCTTCAGTCGGTTCGCGAGGAACAAACCGTAAACACACTTTTGAGTATCCCAGTTGCTAAATTATCGTATTCACACTTCCTTCACTAGTTCCTAGCTCCAGTGATAGCTCCTTGTATGTGACGCGCCGATTTGATCGAATGATGCTGTTAGTACGTTGCACAGTGTGAGATGTCACAGCCGATGCCGGGTGCTGCGTGGCTCATCATCGAGGCTGGCTCTCCCTGCCTCCGATGATCTCACACGTTTAGACCAGCGTCCAACTGTGTTTCGATCAAACAGCATCTCCGTAAACGTTTTGTAGACGTTTGTGAATATTTCCAACTGTTTCCTTCTCTGTGGTTAAGAACTCGATCAGAGCTCTTTGTTTACGACGCACATCACTGTCAAACGCCATTTTCGAAACTGCGTTAACCATCGGTTTTATACAAGGAGAAGAGGTTCAAACTGGAAAAATCTGGTTATATGAAGCGCAGAAAGTTCAAACTTGCGGCCCAAAAGAAATTTAAGCCCCATGGCCTATTATTTAGCTAAGAAAAAAGGGTGGGGCTAAATGTATTGAGTGCCCCTAGTATTTAGGGTTCTGCCTATTGTAGTCTCCACTAATCTGAGGAAAAATTATTCTTTTAAAGGGTTGTTTAATGAAATCCAATTCTTCATGTAACTGAACGTAATTTGAATAAACAATAAAAGCTTTATTAGTCAAAGTCAAAATTAAATTTCGTTCGCAATTTAAAGGAATAAAAGAAAGAAATTGCAGTAAGGCCAGTGAATATGGGCTTCCGGTAAACAGAAGTTTCAAACGAGGAATTAGTTTACGTTATTTTAATTAAAGTCGAAAAAGGACAGAGGTTACATACCTGAAAGGACTCATGCAAGAAGCCGGATCAGACTTTGCATGCCTCA